>JAJJMC010021281.1:407025-446282 GCA_023531435.1 Papaver californicum | reverse complement strand
CCTAATAGGAACTAAGGCGCAATCTAGACACTAAAATGTGTCTATCACATTTTTCCAGAAACGAAAGGAGTATAAGATAATTCAAAAATATACTTACGGTTGGGGGTATTAGTGGTATTTCAAAAATGTTTCATTCTTGTCATTTTATTTGCTAACTACAGTTTAACCTGTTTTTTCCCCTCCTCAAATCCATTATTTTTCCCTAGTTTTAACATGGTTCAAAACTTAAGTAAGGAAGTTTATTGTTGTTAGAGTTCTCCCAATTTGTTCAAATAACTAGGAATTGCACAGGCATACGGTGCAACTCTGGCTCAATCATTGCTTAAGGATCTGCTCATTCTTTTGGCACGAGTAAATGATTGTGGCGTGTTACAAAGTTGAAAATTGATTAAATTAAGAAACTGTTTTTGTAGGCATAAGGGAAATCATAATCTTTCGGCCCACAAACATGGTTGATTCAAAAGAGTTGAACTCACGTAGATCCGACTTGCTCATGTCTTGGTTTTGAGCCAGGCAAAGACATAGAGGAAACTTGTAGATTTAACGGGGGGAGGAAAGTATACTGTTGTATAAGTGTACTGCATTCATGTCAGTGTAAGTTATTTCAGTCTTATATATATGAAGAATTTATACCTCATGAAATGTGCTCATTTTTATGGAAATATGCTCATTTTTATAGAAATGTAGTATCCAATGGGGAACAATCAAACAATATTATCATGTAATTAATTTTTTATTTGATTTCTACAGAAAAATTAGTGTTATAATTATAAGATATTGCTAATTTAAGAGTGCCAACGTAATTGATTAGTGCATAAATTGCATCTTAATATCAAATTCATATTTATATTTGTTATAATTTTTGTATATTACCTTGTATTACGCTTGTTTTCTAGGTTTATATCTTTTATTAGGTGAATCATCTAAAAAGGAGCTACAAGGTACTAACATGAGCAAGGAAATGAAGTAATACAAGTGAAGAATGATCAAAGACCAAGTGGAACTGGTTCTTATCCATGAGTTCTTATCATAATCTTGTAGAGAACGAAGAGGCAAAGCCACAATGAAATAATGAGGTCCTTCCGACGTCGTATGAAGAAGTAATTTTTTATTTGGTCTCTATAGAAAAATTAGTCTCATAATTATAAGATATTGCTAATTTAACAGTGCCAACGTAATTGGTTAGTGCATAAATTGCATCTTAATATCAAATACATATTTATATTTGTTATAATTCTTGTATATTACCTTGTATTATGCTTGTTTTCTAGTTTATATCTTTTATTAGGTGAATCATCTAAAAAGGAGCTACAAGGTGCTTAAATGAGCAAGGAAATGAAGTAATACATGTGAAGAATGATCAAAGACCAAGTGGAACTCATTCTAACCCATGAGTTCTTATCATAATCTTATAGAGAACGAAGAGACAAAGCCACAGTGAAAGAATGAGGTCCTTCCGACGTCGTATGAAAAAGTTATGCGAAAAAGAAGTTCAGAATATTCTCGGCCATGATGGTGATCGAGGAACCATATGTGTCTCGGATGGTCAGGTGAATGAGAAAAGAAAATTCATAAACTTTGAATTTTCTTGGAGGGTCAGGTGTCCGAGAAAAAAAGAAATCTCAAAGAGTCAGGTGGCCGAGAAAGTTACGGGAAGAGCTATTTTTTGACGGATTTTGGTGTTTCATTGGGACTTCTAAATTGAGGAAACTTTCTCCCAATGAGTTTCCAAACTCTAGAAAGAGAGGATACTTGAGAGACAAGTAATTGGGGCTATAGAAAAGGACACTTAAGGCTTAAACATGGATCTTATCATCTAGTACTTAAACTACATCTTTTACATTCCAAAACCCAGGGTTTATCCCTTTAGGGGGAAACCATTCTTCTTTATAATATGATTAGCTAAATCTTTTGTTGATTAAGAATGAATTCAATGTTCTAGACATAAAGCTTTATTAGTTATACAAATTATTTATATTTTTTATCATATTGTCATTTGTTTACATTATATTTGAGGTTCATGATCGATTTCTAGATAGTTTTCAATCTTGTGTAAAGATCTGTAAGATGTGCTTATACTTCCACTTTTAATCATCCATGAACATGTATATTTATGCTCATGTATCTTTGGTCCTTGCATGATACATCAAACATAAAAGCCAAATCAAGCCATACATAAAAACTATTAAAATAATCTATAACAAGGATGATTTATAAAGTGATGCTAGTTGTTTACATCAACTCTTTGTAAACTAAACTAACGCGAGCAAATTTTTCTCATAGTTTTGTGTACCTTGATATGGTAGACAATAGTAACACCAGCTAAAAGAAAATATTTATTCTTTTTGTTGTAAAGATGGTATAAAAGATAAATAAATTAGGAGATTCCAAACAGAGCACACTGATTATCGTATGGTATTGGTTATTAGTTAGCCAAACCAACCGATATACAAGTATAAAAGTACCAATCATTTACAAAAATAAGAGAAAGTGATCGATTATTTTTAAAAAGAATAAAAAACTAAAAGAAAGAAGTAAATCAATCGTAATAAATCGCTCAGTGTGATTAAAGCTTACGTGTTGATAACGTGCTATGAAACTAGTAAAGTAAAGAACAAGATAAATTAGGAGAGAAGAAGGAGTGCTTATATTATCATATGTGCATAGAATTATAAGGATTTGTGTCTTTATTTATATGGATAAAAGACTTGATACCCCGAGTATATGGAAACTCTAATCTTAGACATAAGGACATCTTAGTAATTTAACTTTAGGTTTATAGCAAGGTTATTAATCAGGGAGCAGATCCCTTGACTTAAATTTTTTACTTAATTTTTGTATCATCAGATGCAAATGTATGAACGATGAAGATCAAGTTAAGATTTTTAAAAATAAGGGAGTTATAATCAACCATCCATCCCATCTGATGTTGGAGAAATTAAGCAAAAAATTAAATCCGGAAATTTAAATCAAGGGATCCGTTCAGTATTACTCCCTCTGTTCTTTATAAATAGAGTTATTTCAAGTTTGCACAATTTTTAAGGCAAGAAGAAGAGGGATATACTTTTAGGTATTTCTTACAATTATACTCTTAGGATAATAAAATAGTAAAATTTAGAAATAACGTATCTCTCAAACTATATCACGAATATTTATAAATTTATATCGTTGGAAAACATTTTAAAACACCTATATAACGAATATAAATATGACTATTAAATTATACATATTTTTTGTACTAATAATAATGAATTAAAAGGATAATTTTAAAAATATTATCTAGTTTAATGAAATAATTTAATTTTTAGGTAATAAAATTTTAAACTGACTAGTTCGATTTACGAAGAACCGAGGGAGTGATATATAAGGTTTTACTGTATTTTCTACATAATTTCTTGCTTCTCGCTGCCCACTCAAGCATCGTTATACCGTTGATCCAGTTTCTATCTCTGTCCACAGGGTTTTGATGTGTTGTTGGTTTTGTTCTTGTCGTGTAGCTAGTACGTAATTTTCCATGTTGTAACGCACTAAGAGCAACTGCAGCGGACGATCAGACCAAAGAGTAAACATCAGAAATGGTCTTTGGTCCGATTTTTAGAGCCGCAACGGACGAGTAAATGTAGTATTTGGTCCAGAAAGTGAACAATATTCGATCATGTTTAGTGAAGAAAATGGTCCAAAACAGATATAGTCTGACGCCATGGTTGAACAACGTTTTAGGAAAACGTCATTATACGAGGACGTTTTAAAAAACAAACGTTATTACTGAAAGACGTCTAACAAAACGTTTGTTTAGAGTAGCGCTTTAGAAACGTTGTTTCAATACAACGTAATTTATACAAACGGCAAGTTAGAATAGCGTGTGGGATGAACGTTACTCTGTGGTAGCGTTAATTGGCGAAACGTTACAACACAAAGACGCTGAAACATTGATGTTGGTACACAGGAGCGTTTAACATTAGAAAGCTCCTTTACAAGAGCGTTAAAAACGTAAACGACACAGTACACAAGCGTTACAATTTGAAACGTCCCCATGGTCCGACGTTAATTTGTAACGCTCCTCCAAACCCACGTTTGTATTCGAAACGTTGTCGTATGATAACGTTTGGGTGAAACGTTCTCGTACCGTAACGTTTTGCCGGCCGTTGTAAATTTGACCGTTTTTTTTCCGTTGAACGGCTATTTTTTTTTCTTCAAATTTTTTTCCGTTGAACGGCTATTTTTTTTTTCTTCAAATTTTAAATGCTGCAACGTTTCGATTTCGGCATTATATATAGAGGAAGTTTTAATGTTTCATGTACAACCACCATTCATTTTGAGAACTTCGTATAAGAAAGTCCTTATTGTTCTGAATTTTTTTTGGTCGTTCGTTAACAGTTTTTCTCTGTATCAAAAATGGCACCAAAACCAAGAGGTCCAAATTTTACTACTAATGAAGATATAACAATGTGTAGGATTCATTTATCAATATCTCAAGACCCTTGTGTTGGTACTGATCAATCGGAAGAAAGATTATGGACTCGGATTAAAGCCGGGATGAAAGAAGCTATACCTTCAATGGCCGAACGCAGTTGGACCTCCATTCAAAAACGCTTTCAAGGAATAAGTAAAGATGTTGCGCTTTATTCTGCAAAAGAGGCAGAAGTGGAACGTGAACACCATACCGGCTGGGGTCCTGAAACAAAGGTAAAGTAAACATGTTTTAGTTTCGTTGCTCAAGTTTTAAAATGGATTGTGATGCATTAATTGTTTTCTAAACAACAACAGACACAGGAAGTTAGGCGACTATTCAGGGAAGCTAATGGTGATAAACCATTTAAGCACGATGAGTGCTACGCAATAATGATAGAAAATATCAAATATTCCCGTCGTTCGACAGAAATATTTGATTCATCACAAGCTGAAGAAGATTCGGACAATAACGCTGAAGACCTACAAACATTTTCACCCAGTGCAGGTCAATGGAGTGGACATGAAGAAATAGGAGATATTCCCAACACGTATCCTAGGGCGATGGGAAAAAAACAGGCTAAACAACTAATGCATAATGGACGAGGAAAATCCAGTGCCCAAACAGAAGCCTTGGAAATAATAATCAATAACCAAAAAAACTTCAACAACAGCTATGCAGAAAATGCAAAAAGGAAGATTGATCAAAGACATGCCGAGTTAGCATCAAAAGAAGAGCATCGCCTAATGAAAGAGGAGTATCGAATAATGATGACGGACGTCTCCAAATTGGATGACGTAACAAAAGAGTGGGTTATGCTTAGGAAAGCAGAGATTTTACGAAAAAGAAAAGAATTTTGTATTACCTAAAACAGTAAACAACAAATATTATTTTCCTTCTAAATAATGAAAACCATTACTTTCATATTTGTTGTCTACACGTAAGCATCGGCTGAAATCAATTAAAAACAGTAAAAGATATGAATTAAAACCAATTTTTTTTAAATTGGTTTTTCAAACATCACCAAAATGCGACCACAAATGTTCGATCAAGTCATTTCGTAATCGAAGGTGCGTTTGTTTGCTATGGACTGCTTGTCGTCGTTGGTGAGTTGTCATCCTTGAAAGTGCTTCAGTTTGTTGCCGTGATATAGTTACTGGTGCAGCGTAGCGCCCTTGATCATAATCATGTGGCCAAACACCCGGTAGACGTTCATCCTCCACAATCATATTATGGAGAATTATTACTGTTTTCATGATATATGCAAGTGCGTCCGGATTCCACATTCTAGCCGGTTGTTTAACGATGCTAAATTGGTTTTGTAGTACACCAAAGGCTCTTTCCACATCTTTTCGAGCACCCTCTTGCATTGCTGAAAATTTTCGCTTCTTAAGTGTATCTGGATGCTTGATCGACATGATTATGGTTGCTATCTCTGGGTATATCCCATCGCCAAGATAATACCCCATATCGTAATGGTTACCGTTCACCACATAGTGTACCGGGGGTGCCTTACCTTTTATAATGTTTTTGAAAACAGGAGACCGGTTAAGAACATTTATATCGTTGTTTGAACCGGGCATACCAAAAAAGGCATGCCAAAACCATAGATCTTGTGAAACCACAGCCTCCAAGATGATACTTTCATCGCCTTTGTATGCGGTGTATGCACCCGATTCGGCCGTTGGGCATCTATCCCATTTCCAATGCATACAATCTATACTTCCTAGCATTCCTGGAAATCCCCTTGCCTGGTTCTGATTAAGCAATAGTTGAACATCTGTAGGTGTAGGGCTACGCAAATACTGATCCCCATATAGCTGCACAATCGTGAGGCAAAACTTACGAGTTGCTTGCAATACAGTAGATTCCCCAATCCTTAAATACTCATCTATTGCATCTGCCGCACAACCGTAAGCTAACATTCTAATTGCTGCAGTAATCTTAACATGTGGTGTTAATCCGAGTCTGCCGGCAGCATCCCTTTTCTGAACAAAATAAGGGTTACGTCCCACCACATCCCGCAAGATACGATTGAACAATTCTCTGCGCATTCTGAATCTTCTCCGGAAAATAATATGACCAAAAGTAGGGTATCTTGAAAAGTAATCTGTCCATAGTTTCCTTGCTCCCTCCTCCCGCTGCCGGTCAATTTCGATTCGAGTATTTGGCCAGTCTATATTAGAAGCGAACAATCCCAAATTAACTGCTTGTTCATTTTGGATAACTGCAAATGAATTTTCGTCTGATGAGGACGTCGAGTTAGTACTATCATCATCGGATGTAGAAGATATGAGTAAATGATTGTGAGGAATATAAGAAGAGGAAGAGGACAAACCATGATACATATTGTTATTCTGATTTCCTTCCAATGGTTGATGAGGTATGTAGTTATGGTAGAGGAGGTTTGTAGTTATGGTTGACGCTTTTCGTATTTTTATTTGAGGATGATTCTAGTTTTGGGTGTGGTTTTAATGGAGAGAATCTTATTTATAACATGGTAATTCAAATAAGTTTTTATCGACACCTAACAACAAGCCAGTAATAAAAGCCTCAAAAAAGTTATGACAAGACGCTACCACAAAAAGCTGACCAATCCATTGTTGTGATGTTATCGAGAAATAAGTAGTGCTCTGTACTCTTGAGTAGACAATACATGCAGGAAATTAACTCGAACATGAATGCTATGAGAGAATAAGATAAAGCTGACAATTCCAATTTAACTTTTTTGGTAACATCATTTTGTTGAATTATTAAATTCATACATTAAACCAAAGTAAAAGAAATATTAAAAATCACTAGAAGTTTACTAAAAACAATTAAGTAAACTTATTGTGAAACCTTAAGGCTTGGTTTGTAAGACGTCGTGGATGACGTGGTTCACTTCTTGGGAGAATAATCAACACAAAGGGATTAAATTCTTCCAAAACCCTTAAAATCTCGAAATGAGGTTTGTACCTGAATTCAAAACGTTTCAATCTTATCCATTCCTCTAGTGATCTAGAAACAACTACATCGTCAGTTTCATTCCTAAGACGACATTCATTCACCTTGGCAGTTAAAGATGAAAATTCATGTACTTCCTTTGTGATTTCAACATATCGACAAAACAGGCCGGCTCTATTCCTGTTGTTGGGATTTCCGGTTTCATTACAAAAGTTAGCATGAGTATCTTCTAACCATTGCATGCTCATTACACCATTCATCCGACGTTCATGGCCCCTAGCTGGATAATGCAATACAATGTTTCGACATATTGATAAATCTTCCTCTAGTGTAAAATTTTCTGCATTCAGGCTAAAATTTTCGTAACCCGTCATTAAATGAAAACCGAAGATGACAAATTTCTTATGAAATGTTTGAATGGTGGATTTGGAATGAGAATGAATGATACAATATGTCTGGTATTTATAGGTAGATGGGGAGTGAGAATGGTGGATTTGTTCAACGGTAAGAAAACGGTAAAAAATATAAAAATCAATTATTTTATTTTAATTTTCAAAATTGGTTGTATGTTGACACGGCAGTATTAACATTAATTGAGGAGTCATTAATATTGTGGATAGATAGAGAAAAATGTCAGGTTGGATTTACTAAAAACAATAAAGTTGTTTATAAAATGTCATAGATAAAGAGAAAAGTAAGGTTAGATTTGCATGCAATAAATAAGGATGATTATCAACTACCGTCCCCCTCCCCACGAGAGGTGCGAGGGGGCATAAACGGAGGCATCGATGAAGAAGGAACATGCCCCCCGGTATTCCACATTTGCGATGGTAGAGTTGAAGAAAAACTTCCAAAACCTAGTGGTGGATTATGTAAACGACCATGCGAAAGTTGTAACTTCAAATTGGTGATTTCATTCTTATATTCCCGCAAATCTTCCATCCTTTCCCTCGATTGTGTCAAATGAAAGTTTTTGAACTCTTGGGTAAAGTCAGCACTCTGTTGCGCAAAAGCATAACATTCACCCTGTTATAGACAAAAGGTCACATTTAGCCTGTCAACCCGTAAATTCAGAAACTAAATAACGAATATATTACAAATGTACTTACGTATGACCAATTATCTATAGGCGGGATGGGCACATGTTCAGCAGGTTGGTTGATGGTTTCTTTAACTAAGCCACCCAAACTGTCGTATGTTTCCACATCCCAGTCTACGAGTTTGCAAAACTTGTTCGAGTTAGTAACATGGCGCCAATAGTCCAAATACCCCTGATACGTAACCTCTCCTTGTAGGTACTCAGTTACATCGACTTCAGAGGTTTCCTTAAGTTGGGTAGCATCTTCATCAGAGATGTCACTAACTCGAACTGGGGGGTTCTTCGGAATGCGGTAGCCATCATTGTTTTGGTGCCATAACCGATCACCGAGGTATACGTTATGCTGTTAAAAGTAAGATTCCAGTAATAACTATTACAATAAAAAATAAAATAAATAAAATATGCTATGAAAATAAATTAACTACTCACAATGCCATTCCAAGTAAATACAACGCGCCTATTTGAGAGAACCACCGCTGTCGTGATTACGTCATTTTGTATTAGTGGGATTGCGGTCCGCCAAGGGTGCCATGTCACATCGTCGGCAGTCATTGCATTTAGAAGACAACGTGAACGCACAATATCATTACTCTTTTTTCGTGTACTCTTCCACCTAGAACATGTAGGCCAAGTAGTAACTGTCGCAGGTGGTGGATTGTGTGGTCGACGTATGCCGAGATATTCGTAACCCCAAAACTACAATTTGTTTTAAAAAAAATAAAATATTTAAGTTACCACCAAACGTTTTTTTAAAAAGCAAATAAAATATTTTCTAAAATTTACCTCTAATATTTGGCAGGGTCCGGTTAGTGACTTCTGCCCCCTACCGGATGCGCCAAGGGCGGAATATAGTTTTGAAAAACAAGCACCACCCCAGTCGTAAGTTCCAATTAGTTTTGGATCCTCAAAAGCCGCTAACCATCCGGCATCCACATAGTTTCTTGCGTTTGAGAAAAAAAATTGTCCCAGAACATACATCCAAAACGCTTTTGCAACTCTCTCAGCTTTGGTAGCATCATGTTGCGCCCCTTTCAAATAATCCTCTGTAAAGTATGACCCTAAAAATGCCACCGTTGGTGCATCACAGATCCACTGAATTGAAATATTGTTAGTTACACAATAGTTTTTGTCTTTCAGCTCTATAAAAATATTCTGCTGGACATATTCAAAGGTGTACTTATCCTCATCGTATGGAATTTGCCCTCCAATTCCAATACTGAGACCGGTCAACATCACCCAGTCTAATGGTGTAAACCCCATTTCACCGAATGGGAAGTGAAAAGTGTTCGTCGTGTCCCAGAAACGCTCCACCATGTAATCAATCATGGCGTGTGACGAGTCACCAGCATCCATTGCCAAAAATCTGTCCCATCCAGCCATTTCGATAATAAATTTCGCCCTAGAGCAGAATTCCGATATACTTTTATATGCCAGCATAACCGATTTAAGAGACCCCCGATGGATGTACTTTGTCTTTGGGTCTGCCCTAATAGTCATATCGTTGCTAACGTGCCCCCTAACATCTTCCACCATACTATAAGTTTCCAACGCTGTAACATCCGTTTCTTCACCAACACAACCTCCTTGTGTATCGTTGGTTGATTTTCCTTTCTTGCATCTTTTTTTCCCACCGATCAATCGCGATGCGGATTTCCTCAACATCTAACCATAACAAACAGTTAACAACAAAAAAAAAAAAAATTATTTTGACGTTCAAAATGTACTCACTGTTGACATTATTTTCACGTTAACAACATCTAACCATAACCCTAAATATAGTTTCAATTTTAACAATTGAATATTAAAAATAAATTTTTAAAAACCTTCTAAAATCAACCAAAATACACCTAATCATCATTCAAAAATTAACTCCCACATACACCTTAATAAATTTAAAATGAAACAAATTAATAACAACTATAAATAACTTTTCCATTTACTAAATCATATATTATTTTTACATGCACAATTACATTTTAAATATCATAAATTATTAAGTGGAATTATAAACACTATAAAATAATAAATTAACTAACTCAACACCCCTAAGAGCAACAATGATGCAATTAACAATAATATAGTTTACAAAAATATATATAACAATAACATTTTAAATTGTAAATTTAATTTTTCTACACAAATTACAATGAAAATATCAAACTAAATCAAATCCAAATTTTTTAAATTAATTTTTTAATATCCTAAAACTATCAATAAATCATATTATTACCATGTATACTAAATTTAATATAAACCCTAAAACTAAAAGTATATTTACTAAATCTAATAATCATTAAAATCAAACTAAAATAGCAAAAAAAAAAAAAAAAAAATACCGTCTCTTTGCACTCCTAAACGTCCGGCTAATCTAACGTGTTCACGACGGCTGCTTATCGGCGAGTGAGTGAATGAACCACAGGTGAACAGGAGAAAATGAAAGAGAAAGGAAAAAAATTCCGGCGGCTGGTGTTCTTGTTTTTTCTTGTTTTTTTGTTTGCGGTTTTGATGGAGAAGAAGGTAATCTTTATGTTTTTATAGTTTCTTGGATGCTTCACACGTGTACAAAGTGTTTTTATAATTTGTTGGATGCTTCACACGTGTACAAAACACTATCTAAACTATTGACACATAAACAATTCGTCTTTTTCACCGTGTTTGACCCTGATTGACCTGCTTGACTATTTGTAACGCTCCCTCATACTAACGTAAAGATTTATCACGCTAGTCTACGGCAACGTTTATATTTCGCAACGCTTGTCCTCGTTGACGTTTTATAATCTTAACGCTGGCCTACATCAGCTTTTAGATTTGCAACGCTCGGCTACAACAACGTTCCATAATTGACGCTCCACTACACCCACACAAGCTTTCCAAACGTTGCCTTATGGTAACGTTTGTATTTTAAATGCTGTTTTGGATTAGCGTTCTGGTTTTGACGCTTCACTATGGTAACGTTTAGATAAGCGCTACAGTAAAGTGACGTTTGAGTATTTCACGCTTCAATACAGCAACGTTTATACAAAACGCTTACCTAAATGAACGTCAAAAATTAAACGTTTATATAGTAAAACGTCTGTGTATTATACGTTACTTTAGTACAGCGTTTGATAATTAACGCTTATTTACAACAGCGTATTATCAAATTTACTCCTGTTGTCGTTGCGTTTTTTTTTTTACACGACCAAACAAATTTGGTATTTGATCGATGGTCTGGTCCAACCGCTGCAGTTGCTCTAACAGAATGGGTACCACTAAATTGTACACGTACTTCTAGCATCTTTTATTTCTCGCAATTTCTGTCTCTCCCATTATACACTCGATCTCTCTTTTTGTCATGAACAAAACACTGTTAGGAGTCTTGAGACTAACATGCATGGATTTCGTAGATTGTTTCTTATTTTCTATCAGAACCACACTCTGAATAACCATATGAAATTCTTTTCAAAGGATTCCACTGTATTCTATACATAAATTGTCTGTTGTACTAAATTCTTATTTGTTTGTTTGGATGCCCGAGTGTGAACTTGGAAGATCGGAGCTTTAAGTTGGTAGCAAAAGGTAAAACTTAACAAAGAGGTAATCAAACAATGCCAAATAGTACATATGTTGTTATGTTTGTGTGGAGCCTGATAATATATGATCCGGTTTCGCATTTGACCTGATCCGACTGGCGGCCTGTTGAGAAATTAAATGAAACTTTTTGAGAGGTTTGTTGATGGGTCATATTTCGCGTACTGGAGAATGCAAATTGAAGATTATCTTTATGGGATAAATTTGCAGCAACCTCTATTGGATTCAACGAAACCAGATGGGATGTCCGAGGCAGATTGGAAACTCCTGGATCAACATGTTCTAGGGGTTGTTCGATTAACCCTAGCCAAGTCAGTTGCACACAGCGTTGTGAAAGAAAAGACCACTGCTGGTCTGATGGCGGCCTTAACGAGTATGTATGAAAAGCCGTCGGCGAACAATAAGGTGCATTTGATGAAGAAGTTGTTCAGATTGTACATGCCATAGGGTGCTTCAGTTACAAAGCACTGGAATGAGTTCAGTGAAATCGTGAATGCTCTATCATCTGTCGAGATCAAAATTGATGATGAAATTCGTACCCTAATCCTTTTGGCTTCTCTACCCCAACAGTTGGGAAGTTGTGAGAACTGCCGTAAATAATTCCGCCGGCAAAGATAAGCTAAAGTATAATGACATACGTGATCTGATTCTGGGTGAAGAAGTTCGAAGGAGGATTCTGGTGAGTATTTGAATAATGATGCTGCCTTTAACGTCGAATCAAGAGTCAGATCATCTCAGAAAAAATCATTACAGAGGAAGATCTAAATCAATAAGAGGACGAACCAGGGGCCAATCTAGAGGTCCACGGGGTCCGACTGGATGCTGGAACTGCGGCCAGATGGGCCACATACAGAAGTGGTGCAAAGAACCTAAGAAGATGGGGAATGAAAGTGCGAATGTTGTTACAGAAACCGTGCAAGATTCCTTACTGCTTTCTGTTGAAAGTCCCATGGACTCTTGGGTTCTCGACTCAGGAGCTTCTTGGCATACTACTTCAAGCCGAGAACTTTTTGTTAACTATATTGCAGGTAACTACGGGATTGTCTATTTAGCTGATAATAAACCACTTCAGGTAGTAGGCATTGGAGAGATCAAGCTTAAGCATGAAAATGGATCAGTCTGGAGAATCCACAAGGTTAGACATGTTCCACAGTTAAAAAGGAATCTGATTTCTATTGGGCAACTTGATGACGAAGGGCTTGGTGTTTATTTTGGTGGTAGTAGATGGAAGGTGACTAAGGGAGCTATGGTAGTGTCTCGTGGTTACAAGACGGGTACTCTTTATATGTATTCAAGTCCGAGAGACTTGTCTATTGTTGGCATGCAGCAGTAGATACAGTTGCAGTTGTTAAATCTAGTGATACTCTATGTCACCAAAGGCTTGGGCATATGAGTGAGAAGGGCATGAAGGTACTTCAGTCGAACGGGAAACTACCAGAATTGAAGACCATTGATGTTGGTATGTGTGAGAGTTGCATCCTTGGGAAGCAGAAGAAAGTCAGCTTCGTCAAATGCGGTAGAGCTCCAAAACCAGAGAAGTTAGAGTTGGTGCATACTGATTTGTGGGACCATCTCCAGTTCCATCATTTGGTGGCTCATTATACTATATCACATTTATTGATGACTTGACCAGAAAGGTATGAATTTATTTTCTGAAAAATAAAGGTGATGTATTTGATATATCTAAGAAGTGGAAGGCTTTGGTAGAAAATGAGACAAGTTTGAAACTGAAGTGCCTAAGATCAGATAATGGGGGTGAGTATATTAATGGGGGGTTCAGAGAGTATTGTGTTACAAATGAAATCAGAATAGAGAAGACCATCCCAGGGACACCACAACAGAATGGTGTAGCTGAGCGCATGAAACAGACCCTAAATGAACGTGCTAGAAGCATGAGGTTGCATGCTGGGTTGCCAAAAGTTTTTTGGGCTGATGTAACCAACACTGCAGCTTATCTGATCAATAGAGGACTATCAGTTCCGTTGAATTTTAAATTGCCAGAGGAGGTATGGAGTAGTAAGGATGTAAATCTTTCTTTTTTGAAAGTATTTGGTTGCTTGTCATATGTACATGTTGATGCCAATGCTAGAAACAAACTTGATCCCAAATCCAAGAAAATGTTTCTTTATTGGCTATGAAGATGATGTTTTTGGTTATAGATTTTGGGATGCAGAAAATAGGAAAATTATCAGAAGCAGGAATGTCATTTTCAATGAGAAGGTTATGTACAAGGACAAATCAAATGCAGTTGAACCAGAGGCACCAGAGGTAAAAAATTCTGTTTATGTTGATTTGGGTGAGATTTCTAAAATCAATGTACAAGAGAAGGTTGTCCAGAACCAGGAAAACGAAGTGCCTGAGATGGAGCAGGGTAGTCCATCTTCTCCAAATCTCAGTACTCCGGTTCCCACTCTTAGGAGAAGCAGTAGGGTACCCAAGGTAGTGGATCGTTATTCACCCTCTCTTCAGCACATCTTGTTGTCAGATGGAGGTAATCTTAAAAATTATGCTGAAGCTTTGCAAGTTGAGAATTCGAGAAAGTGAGAGTTAGCTACGAAAGATAAGATGGATTCTTTGCTCAAGAATCATACTTGGCAGCTAACCGAGCTACCAGAAGGGAAGAATGCTTTGCATAACAAATGGGTGTACAGAGTAAAAGAAGAGCATGATGGGAGTACTCGTTACAAGGCCAGGATTGTTGTGAAGGGTTTTCAGCAAAAGGAAGGTGTAGACTACACTGATATTTTTTCTTCAGTTGTGAAGCTAAATACAATCGGATTGGTTTTGGGAATTGTGGCTGCACATAACTTATATCTTGAGCAACTAGATGTGAAAACTGCATTCCTTCACGGTGATCTGAAGGAAGACATTTATATGGTGCAACCACAGGGCTTCGTAACACAGGGAAAGGAGAATCTGGTTTGCAAATTGAATAAAAGCTTGTATGGTTTGAAACAAGCTCCAAGGCAGTGGTATATGAAGTTTGACAGTTTTATGGGTACCACCGACTTCACTAAGTGCGGATAAGATCATTGTTGCTACATAAAGAGGTCTGAAAACACTTTTATGATTTTCCTACTATATGTGGATGATATGCTTATTGCAAGGCCTAGCAGTGAGGAAATAAATGATCTAAAGAAGAAACTGTCAAAGCAGTTTGCAATGAAAGATTTGGGAGCTGCAAAGCAAATTCTTGGTATGAAGGTCACGAGAGATAGCAACTATGGTACCTTGAAGTTGTCGCAGTCAGAATATATGAACAAGATTCTGAAGAGGTTTAACATCGAGAGTGCCAAACCAGTGGGCACGCCTTTGGGTAGCCACTTTAAGCTAACCAAAGACCATTCACCTAAGACAACAGAAGATGAGGCTTATATGAAGAAGATTCCTTATGTATCAACGATTGGGAGTCTTATGTATGCCATGGTTTGCACCAGACCAGATATTGCTCATGCGGTGGGAGATGTGAGCAGGTACATGAGTAATCCAGGAAAGCAATATTGGGAGGCAGTCAAGTGGCTACTTCGGTATTTGAAGGGTACTGCAGATATATCACTTTGCGTCACAGGTTCTAGTATGAAGTTGCAGGGTTATGTTGATGCTGACTTGGCTGGAGATGTTGATAGTAGAAAGAATACTACTGGGTATTTGTGTACTTTGGGTGTTACTGCTGTGAGTTAGGGTTCTAATTTGCAGAAGATAGTAGCCTTGTCTACTACAGAGTCAGAATATGTTGCTGCTACTGAAGCGAGCAAGAAGATGATATGGTTACAACATGTCTTGGGTGAATTGGGTATGAAGAAAGGGAATGGAGTTTTGCATAGTGATAGTCAAAGTGTTGTTTTCTTTGCGAAGAATCCATCATATCATTCCAGAACCAAGCACGTGGATATTAAATATCATTTCATTCGATCTTTAATAGAAGATGGTCAATTGACACTTGAGAAGATTGATGGAGCAAAGAATCCAGCAGACATGTTGACAAAACCAGTGACCCTTGAGAAACTGAAGCTGTGTGCAGCTTCAGTGGGTATTCGAGCTTGATGATTGGTTAAGAGAGTTGCTGCGGTGATCGATGTGTTTTGAAGTTTGTTCAGAGTGGAGTTAGGGAACGTTGTGACGTAACCAGTTCCCAAGTGGGAGATTGTTATGTTTGTGTGGAGCCTGGTAGTGCACGATCCGGTTTCTCACTTGACCTGATCCGACTGGCGGCCCGTTGGGAAATTAAATGAAATTTTTTGAGAGGTTTGTTTTTGGAACAGAGGGACGGGCCGATAGGCCCGGACCCGGGAATGAACATAAACAATCCTCCACGGGGTCCGGGTTTGTATTAAGGATTATTATCATCGTTGTATTCCTCTGGAACTCTATTTTTGAATCATAATGAAAACTGCAGCCTCTCCTTGGACGTAGCCTAATTTGGATAAACCAAGTAAATCGTGTGTGTGTTCTTGTTTTCGTTTTTTTTTTTCTTTATAGCATCGATCCTAACATATATCAGACAGAAGCCATCCTTAAAGAGTACTTCCTCTGTTTCTAATTAGGTTTGTTTGGTTTAACACAAAGATTAAGGTAACCAATCATTGTAATCATTTTATTATGTTTTTTTTATTAATTTGTCCTTATTGTCTTAGATGGTTCCCTCCATTGGATATTAGATAAAAAGAGGAAAGATAAATAGTTCTTTTATGGGTAAATTAGTAAACTTATAATATATGACTTTCTTGAAATTGAAATAAACCTATCTTTTTAACATACCTATTTATAAAACCTTGGCTATATTTTAAAAACTGAGAAAGTAGAAAATAGCAAAAGCTAGACAACACGGTGGCTAAGTACCAGGGAAGACGAGAGGTTGCCGTCCACGTGTTAAATGCCTCTTTTTCCTATTCATCCACCTACACCTTAGGGACTAAGTAATTGATGTAATGTACAATATAGTGGTACTTACTATTTTTAATCATCTAGGAGTTTAGTGTGTTAGTTAGCTTGTTATGATAAGTTCACAAGCCTTATATTTTTTGTGGGATGCGTAGACTGCCGGTGAATCATCCACAACCGAGTTTGTCAATTTGTTAGCATAGCTAAACTTACATTAAACACTAATTTTCTTCCTTCCTCTGCCATGATTTTTCTCTGCAATCTCATTATCTTCTTCAGATTCACAATCAAACCCTAACTCGATCTATCTGAGTCTCACAACAAACCCATTCTTCATCTCGAGCAGCCTCTCGACCTAACCGATCTTTCCTGTAAATCTTAAACCAACAGCCTCACCCTAAAACACAATCGCTCGAGAGTTCATAGTACGATTCAGAGCCGATAGAGTGAGAAACCTATGTTCCTAAACACAAAATTAAGATCAACAATTAGCTTCATCTGAAAAGTTAGACCCCAATTAATCTCAACTCCACCATTACAAAGATCAAGGTATCGTCTCTCTCCATCATTAATCTTTTATTTAATGATTGATGTGCAAATCATAGTGAATTCATGAATATTGATGGGGGTTTTGTCAGATAATAATTCAAATAAGGGTTTGACAATGGAAAACCCTAGATGTGAAAAATTTGTTACTTCGATTGATATATCAAGTTTACCAGAGTGTGGAAAGCATGGTGATGATCCTGCTATTCGCATACCTGATGATGTGATAGAGGAGAGTGTGGATGAGTGGCGTTTTAGTTTGATTGGGAGATTGGACCTTGTTAAGCTGAAAATGGAGACTGCGGAAATCAGTTTGAGAAGCCAGTGGAAATTGAAAGGTAATTGTCAATTGATTTCAGTTGGAAAAGGTTTTTTCATTATTAAGCTTGATAACGAGAAGATAAACAACATGTTTGGAGTAGTTATTGGGTTGTAGACACTCAAATATTGAGAATTCTTGAATGGGAGCAGAATTTTAAACCGGAAAATCAAAAGTCATCAACAGTTTTTGTATGGGCTCACTTCCCTGGATTGAGTATTGAATATTGGATGGAACAGATAGTTCTATCACTAGGGAAAGCAGTTGGAAGACCAATCAAAGTGGATGAGGTAACTTTGAAGAAGGAAGTGGGATATTATGCTAGTTTTCTGGTTGAAGTGGATTTAGCTAAAACAATTCCAGATAAATTATGGGTTGAAAATAAGTTTGGAGGTTTCTATCAAGCCATTCAGATACCTAAGTTACCTAAATTTTGTAACCACTGCAAAGTAGTGGGTCATTTAGTTGCGGAGTGCAGGTCAATTAGAAGGGTCATGGTTCAGAAAAAGGTTGAAGCAAAATGTTAATGTAGGTGGAAGGAATAAGAAAGTGTGGATTCCTAATCCAAAAGAGAATGCTAAAGCAAGCACTGGGGCATTGAAAGAGAACCAAAGTTCTGGTAAGGTGGTGAAAGATTTGGATGGATTTGGGGAAATGATTTGAGTAAATGGCTCTAGAAAAGATACCATTATAAATGAAAATATGCAGGTACAGGGAAATGAGGTTGTGGAAATGGTAATGGAAGAAGGGACAACTTTCAGATCTAACAATGGGGTTAATGGGATGACTGTTGAAGACACTGTTACAGTTGATAATTGTGAAAATTCTGATGGAGAATCTGAATATAAGACTTATGATGAGACCATGACTTCTGCTTTGCATAGATGTGTGAATGGTGAGAGGGTAATTGGACAAGAAAAGGTTCTTGGCGAGTGGATTTCCTTTAAAAGAAAGAAAGGCGCAGGCAAAAAGAAAAAAGGAAAGCATTTACAGAATCATTCAGCGAACCCGTATATTATTCCTGAAAATGATCAATCGGTTGTGGAAGGTGCAAATCCTGCCATCCCCCCTGGATTTGAATCCCATAACAAGTTTCATGATTTAGAAGAAGAAGAAGAAGAAGAAGGGGAGATAGCCACTTCCCAGTTAGTTTTGAAAGACTCAAAAGTAAGCATCGCAAAGTCGTCATCGTCCAAGACAATTGCAGGAATTGGTATAAAATTGAGTATGAAATGCAAAGGTAAAGGTTTGTTCCCAAATGGTTCCCTTTCAAGCATAAAAAAACAAAAGCCTCCTAAATCTAAAGTTCCTAATAAAATCTCGGCAGATAAACTCGTCGAGTTTGGTTCTTTATGGGGCTTAGAATTTCCACCTTTAAAGACTAATCGTGAAGAAACGTTTAGTGATCTCGTAAAAAACCACGATGATTTAATTATAGAAGATGTTGACGAGTCAGCTAATTGACAATAAGCAATTGTCACTCATTGCGGTCTGCAAGCTGCTCTCGGATTGTTAGGATTAACAAGTTGTGTCTTCATGTTGGCTTTTTGCTCTTTGTTCTTTAATTTTTTGATTTTTGTTTTTATTTTTGTTGACTTTTTGCTCTTTGTTGGCTGTCTTCACCCGTACACGACTTGTGTGCTTTTTAATCTATTCTCTTTAAAAGATCAAAAAAACAAGCCTTATATTTCATATATAAAACCCTTACTCACAACTTGCAAGTATTTCCTACCATACAAAATTTGCTTCTTCTCATCATAACTCTCTCGAACTATATAACTTATAAACACTTTACAGATAGATATTACCACTGAATATGATACCAAGAGCTAGATATGATCATTACTTCACCTTCTCATGATCGAGCTGTTATTACAATCACATCATCGACCTGGATTTTAAATGATCGTTAATCAATCTAACTTTGTCGTCTTCCATTCTTCTCACCTTCATGATCACATTCTTCTTTCGTTAAAACTTCATTAGTTTAGCTAGGCTTGATTCATTTATTCAATTTCAGCTTCTGAGTTGTTTCAATTTATGCATATTAGAATGGGTTTCAGTTCAAAACAAGTTGCTTTGAATGGGTTTGATTGGACACAGAATTTGTTACAATCTAGTGGCCTGGAGTTCTTCAAGAGCAATCCTTCTTTGGTTCAGCAACAACAACAGTTTGCACAGCCATTAAATTGCCCGCGATGTGATTCCACCAACACTAAATTTTGTTACTACAACAACTACAATCGAACTCAGCCTCGCCATTATTGAAAATCATGTAAAAGGCATTGGACTAAAGGTGGTATGCTCCGTAACGTTCCCGTTGGTGGTGCACGAAAAAATAAACGTCAGAAAACCAACAACAACGACAATGCATCCGACAAGAGCAAAAACAACAGCAACAAGAAGAAAGGGACCACTGATTGCAGCGAAAGAAAAGGAAACAACATCTTGGTAGCACAAATGAAACAACAACAAGAACAAGAGCATATCCAAGTTTCAACAAGTTGTGATTACCAAAAGAAAGACACTACTTCTGAGTTTCTTTACGAGTCTTTGATTAATCCTACGTCGACTACGTCAGACAGCTGAATTTATTTAGTGTTGAAAATAATAACATCGGTGACGGTAACAGCTTTATGGGTTCAAGTAGTATTGATCCAGGACCAATACCCATGTTTCAGTTCGCAAGCTTGAGTTCCATTGATCCTAACCGCCAACAACACAATCATTCTTTGGATTCATCATCAACATTTAGCAATGGTGATTTTCAGTCATCTAGTAATAATGGTTTTAATTACAGTGGAGATTCTGCAAGTGCTGAAAGTGCTTCACCATGGCAAGCACCTAATACAAGCAATTTCATGAATTCATCGCGCCCCCAGTTTTCTAGTCCCCCGGCTCATCATTAATTGGAGTTGGGAAGATCTTAATACATTCCTGACGATAGATTTGAAACAGCCATGGGATAATGATCAAACAATAGTAAACTCTCTGCCTAATTAACATGTGTGTATTTTATGATTATTATTTTTTTTTTCTCTGAAAATATAATATAACTTACATATAATTTGTAATGTGTATTTTGATGTTTGTACTTTTGGTTTTGGTGGTAAAATTTGTGTGTCATTTTCTATCTCTGGCTGCAATTCTTCCTTGTAGAATCTGAGAGAGACACGAATCAAGGTAGGGTAGTGTAAGGATTTTCAGCTTTAGAAGAAGCGGGATGATATTATTACAATTGTGGGTCTCCAACTGCTTCCACTGATATGATAATATATAATATGATTTTGATTCAATATTTGTAGATCTTTGGCATATCTGATTTACTTAAAGAACATGAATTCAATTTAAAACCACACATTTGAGGACCCTCTACTGTATTATTACTACTAGTTTTCCCTCCTTAAATGTGAGTTTTGCTGGATGGATTAAGTTTTTAAACTGCTATATGGTGTTATCAAATTCCAAGGGTTATAATCTAGTGAGTTCGATTGTGAAGATTGTTTTGTTTCATATGGATTTGCTAACCCTATAGCGGCCTTGCAAGTTTTGATGTTAAAGTAAGCCTGTACTCTAAACTAAAGCAAAGACAGGTAGGTTGCATCTTGCATTTGTTCAGAGAGAGAGAGAGGCAGAAAGTCCTCTTCTTTGACTGTGGATGGTCCAAAGAACATACCCATGCAACTTTGCAGAATTATTGCTTACGAAGGAAAGCGCACACAAAAATTTATCTTTACATATCTTATCCAAGTCAGTGGTGATGTACCACCATCTTTGCACTTAGCTCCTTTTAATTCAGACAACTAGCTAGTTGAATTTGGATTTATAGTTAAAATGTTGTTCCAATTGTTGGTTTATGTTTCACTGAAAAATGGAAAAAAAAAATAAAAATACATCAATGACTTTGATTTGTACAGTTATATAACGTCTCCAAGTTGAGACTAAACCAATTAGACCCCTACCTTTAACCTAAATATTACCCCGTTCTGAGATAATATCGGGGAATTTTCCAATTTCATACATCAAAGGATAGAACACTTGAGATCTATTTTCTATACACAGATCCGCCATTTTCCCTTGTCGGTAACTTTTCAGTTTTTGGAAATAATGTGCCCATTTTCTGAAATGCTCCACCTTAAATCCGAACCGGTAATCCAAAATTTTGGAAAGTTCTAAGTTCACCATGGAGACCTGCAGTCACAATTACCATTCCCCAAGCTGATGATCTACCTTGTTTTATCCCATTTGAGAAGTCTACGCTGCTATGAAGGCTTCGATTATTCCTGGTGGCTGGAAGCAACTTTTCTTCTGGCCATGTTACTGAGAATCTATCAAAGAAGTAACTGTCGTTTAAACTTGATAGGGTACTGGGAAGTGGGCTACTGGCACATCTATTCACTGTAGGTGGAGATTGCCTCTGTACATTATTTTCGTCCTCGACGTGAATAAGAGAACGAATACCGAGTTCATTGTGTCTATTCCGTATTCCATCTTTTCTGCTTAAGCCAGTCCAAGGAATTGCTACTGATACATCTGGACAGTGAAAATGTTCATAAGAATGTGTGACAGTGACGCTTTTACTTCTGCTTGGTCTTGAATCACCTTCATGTTTCCACACATACACATTTGAATCTCCACTTGCACATACAACGTATTTCCCATTTGCAGTCAAAGAGGCCGAGATTTGACTACTTGTGTTGCGAAACCCTACCATAGCAATAGTACTCAATTACCAGAACTAGACCAATCTCACATTATAGCATTGACAGTAACTAAATGCAGAAGAATTAGAGTATAAGTATATGTACACAATGTAGCCAAAGTGAAGTTCAGTGCAAAACAAGATCTATATAACCAACAGTACGTGAATCTATCATTGTGATTGAACTCTAGAAGTCAGCAGTGTGCTGGGAATTGATTTTACAAGTGACAAGACAAAAAGCTTGATTTAGTGATATGATGAAAATATTGATAGATTGTGAAAAATGGTCTCTCATTGAGCTGGCAAAACATTCGCTACGAAAAATTTGAAAATGATACATGTTACTAAGAAATCCCTCGTCAAACTTAAAATAAAAATTTGAAAATTTCGTTTGCAAACCTTTGAACTTGTGAACTAGATCAACACCATTGACGACTCGGATTCGTGAATCTGCAGATGTAATGAGCACTTCTGAGGAGCTCCCTGGGGCAAACTGTTTTAACAAAAATGTAATTAGTGGAAAAAAAAAACACCTCTAAGGACCATTCAATCTTGATGCTCTAATAATTTTGTGACAAGTTGTACAAACATCAAAGTTACAGGGCTTTCGCATAGGCAATTTCATTACCTCGAAACCAGTTATTTTCTTGAGATAAGATCTCTTTTTCTTGTTTTGCAGATTGATTCTACTTTTTTTGTGCAGCTTATTCTCTGAAAGTCAACGAAGCATCACAAGGTGTATGAAAACAGAGAAAACCATTACATAAAGATGTAGACCCTCTATCCAAGCGAAACACAATTATCTTGTAGTAATCAACTTAAAAGGAAATAAAAGATGTTGTTTGCTTGATAAACTAGATCAGAGTGATAACCCAGAGGCTTAATTTGGAAGACTCTATTGATGGAACCAATATAAGTTAAATAAGGAAAGAGATGGAAAGATAAGAAATAAGAAAAGTCAAATGTAAGAAATATACCAGGTGTGTTGTATAGACAGCAGGTCCCCTTGTATGAGCCAACTAATGCACCCTTCAAATTTCCAAAATTACACATCCTTGAGCCATACATAAGAGATATTATCTACTTTGTAATTCTTTGAAGTAAATAAATCATTATGAAATAGTCAAACATCACTAGACCTGGCCATCAGGTGTGTAGCAGGCAGCAGTGACCATTTCGTGCAGATCATTCCAATCAACAACCTGATGATCAGGAATACTCCAGATTCTAACCTTAGCATCTAATGATCCACTTATGAAGTATCTATCATCAACAGGATTGAACTGGATGCACGTTACTGTACCAAGACAAACGATAATAACACGTTTAATAACATTAGTTCAAGCAAAGAAGCAGAAATCAATTATACATGAGATTGTCAGTAAGAGATTGCGGTATACTGACCATAATCACTATGAGTGAATGTTTTCAAGCAGGAATTGCTAGACATGTGCCACAGCCGAACTGTTTTGTCCATTGACGATGACAGCAAATACTAGCAACAGAAAATAGAACGAAAGAGGAGTTGAGAATGTTCACTATAACAAACCTTTACACATAAAGAAATTGAAAGCATTGAATTCTGCAGAAATGCCAAGTTCATATGGTGGTGGATTGAATTAAAGAAACATAAGGAAAGGCCCATCAACTAGATCTAACTAGTCACGACAAATCATAGCCAACACAAACAAAATAACAACCACACAGTTTTAAAATAGCCACCTAGGTAGTGATAGATCTTACATAACTTCTAAGAAAAAAAGTAATTAATGACAATTATAAAATTGACTAATGAGACTTCTCTTCAGCGGATACTGAGGATGTAATAGAGACGATATATGAACAGCAATTAATTGAGAGGAAATAGCACCTTTGACAAACTAAGAAAAGGAGCACCATTTGGACAAATTTTCTACTTGGCTCCCATATTTTACTTTTCCTTGCCACATCATTGAAAATAAACAAATTTCTCAGTGGCTTTCTACACGAGTCTGCTATTATGTTGGAATCAGAATTTAGCAAATGTTTAATCAGGATTACTTGCATCTGATCTAACGTGGGAATCTTATGATGGTATGAAGTACGGGAGAGTAGATCCGGCAGGGGTACCAAAGAAAACATGGCGTGGAAGAATGTCTTGGTTTAAACGAGCAAAAATGCCGAAAGCTAACTGAAGAGTTTTGGCCCGACAAATTGTGGGACCCACTTGACAGGTTGTGGGACACCTACATGCGCTCAACCAGGCTTAGGATCCCTTGAATACCCTCAGTTCCCAACTTGGTTGGTTTCCTTAGTTTGCCTAGAAGCTAGAACATCTCATACAATTACAAATAAAGCGTTCCTAAAACTATCTTAGGCAATGAAGCTCGGCTTCACAGAGTGTTGTTGACTTAGTGTAATCTGATGTAGGTTTCTCTAGTATAATATTTTCTATTTCTGACATGATGTAACATCTATACAAACATATTAATAGAAAATAATATATTCATCCAATGGATGAGAAATATGTTTCCTTAAAATTGCAGAAAATTCCAAAAATCCCGGAGAAGCATGCAAAATAATTAAAGTGGGAAACTTTTTCTATGTTCGCATCAAGCAGAGACATTGATTGGGAATGCTCAAACTTCTTCGCACTAGAGTGACCAACTATTGAGAGCATTCTTCATAACAAGCATAAGGATGATAAGTGACTCTCGACAATCAAGCAACTAGAGTTAAGATGGAAATGATGTTTAGTCGATGTAGAAAGATATCATTAAAGGAACAGAAAAGTAAAATTAATACTAGTAAAAATGCACTGCAGATTACCAACCTGAGACTTGGACCAGGAAAGGTCAAGAACATCAGCAAGATGGCCTCGAAAAGAGCAGACAGGCCTGTCTGAAAGCGCAAAGACACTCTCTGGAATCAATATATGGTCCAAACTAATAGATTTCTGGCTAATAGACGGCCTTCCTCTTCTTTTTTTCTCCAATTGATTTTCCACATTTGAAGACACCAATGTCAATTCAGCTGAGTTGTTAATGGAAAAATAAAAATGTGCATTCCCATCTTCTGATTTCTCCATCAATAAATCCCCCTTTCTTTCTGATTCCACGACCTGCCAAACATGAATCACACAGTCCTCACCAGCGCTTGCAAGATACCTCCCATCTAAGCTGAACTTAATGCTCCAAATAGATCCATTGTGGGCATGAATTTCCTGACTCTTGTAGAGCGCTGAGAGCTCTTTGCAAGACTTTCCGTACTGCCGAACCCTGGCCCTCTCGGGGCCTAGAAAAGAAACATCTTGACTGTCATCTGTTGCAGAGCTTGACCTCCTGCCTCCTTTCTCCGACGAAGTATCCCTCTCATCACTACTCCTCCTCTCTCTATGACCAGTTACAGAGCTTGCAACATTTCTTATGTTTTTGAACCAACTCCCCTTCTTTTTTGATTTCATTCCACCACCATTGTTTCCATTAGAGTCACACCCATCCTTATTGCCATTCAATTCTTCAACAGTTTGTCTTCTCATTAGTTCTTGAACAATGGGTGAATGCCCAACAGACATTTGGAATTCTTCCATTGTTAGTTGCCGATCCGTCCCAACTTCCCTAAGTTTGTTCCACATACCATCCTCTCTGAACTCATTAACAACAAACTCCTTACCGTTATCCAAATTCTTAATTGTGCAAACTAAGTCTGGGTTTTTAACAATTTCATTACAATGTAAATCTTCATCAAAATACCCACAACAGGGATTACTAGATGATGTATTCAAGTTAGAGTTAGGTTCCACATTTATGGAATCAATTCCACTCTCTTCCACTGTATGTAATGGTTTCCCGAGTGGGGGCTTAAGGGATCCATCACATTGATCACTATGAGGTTTATTTACATCAGACAAATGGGTCTCAATAACTGAACTAATTGAATTAATAGAAGGAGAAAAGTTAGAAGAATTACTATAATCATAACCAGAAGCGGAGCAACATATACCGACGCCGTCAGATTTAGATCGAACAACACCGTTCGAATCCGAACTGATATCCGAAACAATTGGGTTATCTGGTTGATGAATGAAATCAGAAGAAACGGATCTTCCGTAATTAGTAGTAGATACTGTTGATTTCAAACGACAAACAGAAGCATTTGAACTCAACCCCATTTGTCGGAGAAGACTTTTACGGCGTTCTTGGATAGAAGAAGGTTCAGAAATCCAAATGTCGTAATTTGAGACAGACATTGGAAATCTAGGAATTGATGATGCATAATTCGGGATATTGAAACCGTTACAGTTATTATCTTCTTCTGCTGCTGAAGAAGAACAAGAAGAAGATGAAGATGAAAGAATCCGATCTAGAGACTCGTAGAAGTAGTCTTCTTCTTCTTCGTCATCCCCGAATTTGTTCATCCTTCATCTATTCCCATTTCTTTCTCACATTGATTACTATACTCTTACTCGAATCCCAGCTCTCATCTGTTTCGCAATTACAGAAACACACCAAAAAATATATTCGAAGAGATCTGAATCTGATTTAACAAACTGAAATCAAAATATCACTCAGATCTGAATCTGATTTGAGAGAGAGAAAGACAGTGATAAGGACCAATATACAATAAAACCCTAATTAATTGTTTTTAATCAAACAATGTTATTATTAGTATTAATATTGATTATGTTACTACGACTATACTGTAATACTTAACTCTGTAGATCTATCAATCCATCAATCAATCTATATACTCTCGTTTTAGTTTCTAATCTCCAGTGAAATTTTGAAGAGATTGAAACGAAATAATGTCTAAATCTCTTCTTCTCCTTTTCTAGCTGCCAAAATTTATTTATTTTTCTCTCTCTCATTTAATTTTCAATTCTAGTAACTACGCGGTTAAATGAAGATATAAAGATTTAAGAAACCGCCATCATCTTTTTTTTTGTGGTTTTTTTTTTAATTTGTTTCATTTCGGCCGGAGTATTCAATTTGGAAGGAATTTTTCTATTGATTACAACATGCAAAATTTAAATACATGAGTATGATATATCTTCGCGTAATCATTTTCGAATAGTTTGATTAATATCCATGCTTCAAAAATAAATAAAAATCAAGTATATGTATTCCAAAGGAAAAACAGTTAAAAATAAAAACGTTATATAGGTGTTTTCCATTTCAATAGAGGGACTCTTCGTGGTTGAAGACTAATTCAAATATTGGATAAGGGATACCCTATGATAATAGTAAATACCTACATTACCCTTTACTTTATAACCTAAACAAAAAACCTATTAAAACCTAAATAAAAAAATTTTCTTCTTCCCAACCGTAAATCACATTTCTCTTCAACTCTCCTTCTCCCCATTTTCTTCTCCATCAAATTCATCGTCTTCGATTAATGGTCGATTCGAAAATTTATAATCGTCAATCAAACATTATAATAAATATGATAAATTCTACTAAAGGTATAGAAGGTAGCAGTGATTTGAATCAAAATCAATCAAACGAAGAAAACCGAACTCATCAAGAAATTGAAGAACATACCGGTGGTAAAGGCAATCAAACTCCCCAACCACAACCAATGGTGTATATGAGGTATGATTCTACTATAACCCATGTTATTTTTCTCCTTTTTTGTGATCGTAATGTGTTAGAATGATTGATTTCAAAGAAAAAAAAAAGGTTTCCAGAAACATTTACGGTTGGGTTCGATTGGAATCCCAACCGTAACTGGTTTCTTTCAAAATTTTACGTTTGAGTTATTAAAATACCCAACCGTAAATCAGAAGGAAGGATATGAAGATGATATTTTACGGTTGGGTTCAATTCTGAACCCAACCCTAAACTATTTTGCACTCAAAGAAAAATTTGTAGTTACGGTTGGGTTCAATTCTAATTGCCAACCGTAAATTATCCTGGAAAGTTCAAATTTTTTGTTTTGAAGATTATTTACGGTTGGGTTCGATTGTCAATTCCCAACCGTAAATTCTCCCCTCTAGTTCATTTTTTTTCTTGATGATTATTTACGGTTGGGTCGGATTGTCAATTCCCAACCGTAAATTATCTTGTGTAGTTGAACTTCTTTTTGTTGATTATTTACGGTTGGGTTCGATTGTCGATTCCCAATCGTATTTTCTTGATGATTATTTATGGTTGGGTTGGATTGTCAATTCTCAACCGTAAATTATCCTGTGTAGTTGAACTTCTTTTTGTTGATTATTTACGGTTGGGTTCGATATGTGTAACCCAACCGTAAAGAGTTCTGAATTTTCAAATTTTTCTCCTATTGCTTGTGTGTTTGTAAATTATCTAACTTGTATTGATTGTATGTTGTAGGAATAAGAATAGAGCAAAACCCAAGAACAAGATGGGTAATAATTTAACACCAATTGATCACACTCCAACCCCTCGCCACGAAGTTCATTTAGGGGTAGATAATAAAGGCTTGAGAAAGAACGATAAGAAGAAGAAGAATTTTGAGGTAGGGGGTGGTAGCTCTAGAAAAGAAGTAGTACCTCAAGATGAATCCAATGTTTTCGAAGATTTCGAAGATCTACCGGTGGTGAGGTGGAGGTGCGCTTGTGATTAGAGAATCACCACAAGAGGAAGAATGTGATGAAGAAGAGACGGAAGGAGAACAATTTGTCGATCAAGGCAAAGGAAAAGAAATTGTTGTTGCTTCTACTCAACCTCAAGTGAAGGAAAAAAAGCCAAGGAAGAAACCATCACCGAAAGAAAAGCATATTCACAAAGGCAAAGACGTGTTGTTGCCTAAGAAGAAGAATGGAAGACTTTGGGGTGAGGCCCCAGACAGGTCTGCAATATCATTTGGTTATCCGCATTCATGGGCTGCCAAAGTTGTTGAGACTAGGGTATTAATCTAAAAACTTCTCTTGTTTTGTTAAATTTTCGTTTGTTTAACTTCAAGTTATAACTTGTTGGTACTATTTTGATTAAAAAAATGTTTTTATTCTTTGTAGGATCATACACATGCCGTGAAGAAATTGGTTCGTCAAAGGGCTCAACATTGGTCGTTAGCTGAAGAATGTAAAGTCGTCCATGTTCTCGTAAATGATACGGGGTTAGCTCCCGAAATTACCAATTCTATGTTGGAATATGACAATGTTACGTGCACAGCCTTCAGGGAACGTTATTGGCCTGAAACCGATACGTTTCATCTCCCATTCGGCGAGATGACAATAACGCCGGATGATGTCAAGTCAATTCTTGGCTTAGAAGTTGAAGGAAAATCTATGTATGAAGATTTTTACAACAACATGTCTTGGAGTGATCTCTGTGTCCTTGTTAAAGACACCCTTGGATGGGAGAAGACAGAAGCCGAGTTAGAGTTTAAACTGGCTGCTGGAGATAAACCGGGTGAAGCAACGAAGAAAGGTTTAGGTATGACCAAGAAGATCTTGTTGCTGGAAGAAGTTTGGAGGAACCCTGCAATTGGAAAAGGATGGGGTTGTCATAGATCAAACTAGAGTTATGCGTACATCCAAGGAGTATCTGCTATATATGGTTGGTACCATCTTCTTCGCTGACAACTCAGGAAATAGGGTCAACGCTCACTTTCTACAGTGGTTGAAGGATCTCCAGAAGACGCATGAGTATTCATGGGGAACTGCCACCCTCGTTTACCTACTTTCCAACCTTAGAAAATCTTTGAGGGTTAGAGGTACTGAGATTGTCGGGAAAACTGGTCTTCTTCAGGTAATTTATTGTTGGGAATTTCAATGTTTAACTTCAATTTTTTTTACGCATTATCTTATATTAATATTTATTATCTTCATAGGCATGGGTCTATGATCACTTTCCGAGCCTGGCTCCTAAGAAGGAGTGAAGCGGTGATTTTACTGGACCTACATGAAAGAAATTGAGATTCATCGGTACTCAGTCAAAGCATAAAGTACAAATAGCAAAGAAGAGAAGTGAAATTGATGCTTTCACCGTAGAAGATGTGGTGTTTGATCCTTATGTGAAGATTGACATACTTGATGATGGAGTAGTAGAAGATTTGCGTCAATTATCGGACGTGTCAGGCTACAACGGGCCTTTGTACCATCCGTTTGGTTTTTTGATGTGCAACCCTCGTCGAACTCTCCGCCAATATGGCTATGTCCAAACCAAGGTAACAATCGAAGCCTTTAAATTGTGTGTGAATGGCTCCATGATCGAAGGCCCAAACATCGTGCTCAACTATGGCATTAGTTCGTATTATTGGTCAACTACGACTTAGGGGTGAAACCGAAGATGAGGTTTTAGAAAGATCTATTCAAGAATGGATGAGATGGAAAATATGGCCCTTTCTATACCTACCTCATTACCACATCCTAAAGGACTTTTTGGTCACTCGCAAACCTATTTATTAGTACTTTTGTAATGGCATGTGGTTTTGTTGGTGGTAATTTCAATTATCTATGTAATACTTTAATGGTCTAATGGGTTGTAATGTGGTCTAAGTAATGAGAAATGGATGTTTATATTAATTGTGTATTTTCAGGCACATTTATGGTTGGTGTTAAAAGGTCGAATCCAACTGTAAAACTGGCTTAATCCACAAATTTTGCTATGAGTCAGATATACGGTTGGGTTTGTACGGTCTAACCCAAACGTAAACTGGCCTAATCCCTAAAGTTGTATCAAGTTATATCTACGGTTGGGTTTGAAAGGTCGAATCCAACCGTAAACTGGCCTAATCCACAAATTTTACTACGAGTCAGTTATACGGTTGGGTTTGAAAGGTCGAACCCAACCGTAAAATATAACAAATAATTATTACAAAATACTCTATTCATATTATGATTCCTCCAAAATACATATGATATTGTCACTACAATATTACATTTAGTCCATATGTCTATATTATCATTCCGACTCCGAATCAAGAACAATTTGTAAGCCTGGTGATAGACACGTTTTCGTGTCTTATTTGGTGTCAATGTGTATATTGTTAGAACTCATTTTTGTATTAATATTATTATTTTATGTGTTTTTTTAGGTAGTTTTGGAAATAATACCTGTGGAGAAAATTGGCTCAAAAAGTGTTAAAGACACCCTGAAAAGTGTTAAAGGCACCCACCTCAGGAATTGTTAAAGGCACCTATACTTTGGATTGGGGCACCTTTTCATTTTCAAAATTCAAAATACAACTTGGCGGGAAAATGATTATCACAAAATACTTCAACTGCGTGAATTATTGAAGAGTTATTAAGAAGATATTTGTACGAGTTTAAGGCAGGATTATCTTTTTACCATATTAGCAAGAGGCTTATACGTGATAAAATCAAAATCTCTGCAAATATTCTTGTCGCGAAAATCAAACAGGGAAGAACAAAAGTTTCGGGAAAATTTGATATTTCTCGGATTTTGATTCTGTGAGGGATAGTATTTGAGATATTTATCTGAAGTAGTAACATCAACAAGATATTATCAAAGCTCATAAAGGAATACATAAAGCAGAATCGGGAAGAAATCAGGATCATGGGTTTGCGAATATTCCCGATGATATTCAAAATCATGTGAAGATTAAATCATTAAAATAAATAGGATTTCCACGAGGTTTAGGACTGCTAGTTGATTTATTATAAATAGGAGAGGTGTACAAGAGTTTTGCGGGGGTTGGTTGAGGCCTTTGGCCGAGAAAAGAATCAAAAATATTACACAGACGATCATTTTCTGTTGCTGTTGATGAAGAACAGAACAGTCGATGGATAGCAACGAGTATCAGGAAATAATTAAAAACAGTCGTTTTTATACAGCAATAGAAAAGCGTCTCAGACTAAAGAACACTGTTGCACAAAGCGCTGTAGAGTAAGAGTAACTACAGAGCCGTCTGCAACTTTTATAAACGTCGCATATTTCTGTGTAACTATGTTCTTTTCTTTTTCCCTTGTTTAGCACTTTTTGAGCTTTGTAAAATTAATTTGAGAGAGTGTTGAGCATGAGGAGCTAAACCCCATTTGCTGAGGTGTTGGAGGAAGCCATTGTTTCAATGAAAGTGGTATATTTCTATTTTAATTATTTTTTGCATTTTCTTTTATGATTATTTTCCTTGGTTAAAATTTTTGATTTAATGATTTTTATTAAGCAGTTGTGATTACGTTAGATGGTACATGCTTTGGCTTAGGTCTTAGATGTTCCATGCTTTTGTTATACAATTGTTATTCTAGAAATCTAATTGTTGCAATATTTTAGAATCAAATTGCATGAATAATAATTAGAATTGAATCATTTTAATTGGCTAATGGTGAAATCCATAACCTCAGTAATGTGTTAATATTATTTTCATGTTTTTTGCATATTTTTAGTTTAAAAATTATTTTATTAAAATCTAAATCCAGTCTTCACAAGTCCGAGAATCGAACCTATTTTACCATTATTCTAAAATTACATCAATTTTTGGCGCCGCTAGTCATAATGCGGTCCAAAGTTCGAAACTTTGCTCGAACCGGTTACACCAGGACCTGGAGACTGCGCCGTCATATCCAACCATTAATGGGGGTAATGGGATTCCTTCTTTTAACTTGAGACCGATAAAATGGCACATTTGCACCATCCCCATCACACATCTTCTCTTAGCCAATTGTTCGACAAAACTAATTTTTGTTGGTGCAAATGTAAGACTACATCCAAGTGAGATATAATGGATGACGCAATTGAAAGCGTTGGCGAGGATTTGGCCACATATTGGCATGCTCATCCAATACTCGCTTGACAAATTCTTGTTGCCTATTAAACGCCTTTCGAATGCAATGAACTTCTCATTTAACAATGACTCTTCTTCTCCCGGTTCACTCATCATTGACTTGTAGAACGTAGTTCAACCGCGGACCTATGCCTTACATAAGTGCATTCGTCCCAACCCAACTCTTTTGCTCCGCTAAATGGTCCAACTTGTTCGATGAATACATGGTAACCACAATTACCATCACCGGCAACATCGTCGGTGGCCTTTATGTATTCACGAACAAAATCCGGAAAATATAACAAATAATTTTCATATATAATGTGCTCGGTTCGGACGATTTTACCATTCTCATTTCTTGAAAAATTAGATGGTGCTTGCATCAATCCTCTTGCAATCTGGATCGTATGCGGCTCTTCAACCACTAATGTATTTCCTTTAACATTTTCTTTTCTTCTTGCTAATTCTTTGATACTAACTCTTCTTGAGTTTGATTGTGCGGGAACTTTTATCGACTTTTTGGCACCAACTTCCATTGTTGAACTCTCTTGAGAGGGAAGCGCGGGACCTTTTCCTTTACAATCTACTAGGCTTGGTCCTCCTTGTTCCGTTTGACTTCTTCTTCGTTTGTTTCTACCTTGAACATCATCCTCCTTCTCATCCTCCACTTCATATTCCTTTTGCAAATGCTCAAAACCCGAAGGTTCTCTTTTCTTTGATTCTTCCAACAATTCCCTAGCTTTTTTTCGCACCACGGCCCTCTTTTCTTTCGTAGAAGGCCTAACCTTTTTCTTCCCTCTAGTTGGTTCCTTGAAATCGTACCTTGTGTGTGGAAACACGAAGTTACTCAACTTACTCAACCATATTTTCCTTTGCGCGTGATTTAATGTGTCGTATTTCTCAGCTAGAGCTTTCCCAACGTCGGTATCGACAAACGATCCACCAAAATCTTGCTCGACGATGGGTTCATCGAAAGACAATTGTTGCCAAAACGGATCAATATCTTGAATTGGGATCACACCGTCTTCTTCGTACTTGGCCATCATATGCCGGCAGGGAAGTCCCAAACTTGACATGTTAGGACAAGCACACTCTTCTTCTCCGTGCAAGTTGCCCAACCTATAATGCTTAACTTCATACATTATCTTCTCAATTGCGCAGTGCGACACCTTATAAGAAATTCCTTCGAGCCATGGGTCGTCTTTATAAATGGTGTGTTTTCTACAACGGCTTTTTTCCAAAAGTTCCTTAACTCTATCAAGGTCACGGAGGAAATAATCGTGCATCGCTTCGAAGACCGTAACAAACACACCATCACAACTATGAAGCTTTTTCTTCATTCGGTTGTGAGATGACTCCGCGGTACTTGTAGCTTGGTTGTCAAAGTGCTTATATTGGTTTTTTGAACGCCGCTACAAACTTCTCTTTGTGCGGATTCAACCAATGGTCCATCAAATACTTCAGAACTCTTGGATAATTTATCCAATGCAAGTATAACATACGAACATTTTTGTCATAATTTTCCTTGGTGATAGACCATGTCAAAGCGTCCCATTCACTTTGGAAACTAGCCCATTTTAGTTCCGCCAACTTTTCATCCTCCTCGACTTTTTCTTTGGCCTTTTCTTGTTGAGGTACCGGTAATTTCTTAATTCTCTCCATCTCGCTTTTCTTTGTTGGCCGAATAATCGGTTTGCACTTGGTTTGAATATTGTTCCACAAGTGGAACGTGCAAATAAGATTATGAGAATCCGGGAATACCCTTGATATGGCATTCATCAAGGATTGTTCTTTGTCGGTGATAATCACCTTAGGGGTATATCCTTCAACGTAGAATAATTTAACTTGTTCCAATGCCCACACATAGCTTTCTTCGAGCTCGTCTCTCAAGAAGCAAAAGGCAACACTAAACATAGTTGGGTCTCCATCAATGGGTATGTAAAATTTGATTTGGTTATCATACAAGGATTCACCCACCTCAAATTTGTCACTAGAATCACTCATTTTGGTTGAGTAAATCAAAATCTAGGGTTTTTCAAAAAACTACCAAAAAGTCTCTTTTCTTTCTTCTACTTTTTCTTCCCACCAAACCAAAACAAATAAAAATCTGATTTATGCATTAAAACAAAATCTGGGATAAAGGAGATGAAGATGATCATTACGGTTGGGTTCGATTATCATACCAACCGTAAATGTTTTTGCAGTAAAACTAAAATTGGTATTTACGGATGGGTTTGATTGTCAAATCTCAACCGTAAATTATCCTGGATAGAAAACTTTTTTTTGAAGATTAGTTACTGTTGGGTCCTATGCTAAAACCCAACCGTAAAACTGTTACGATTGATTGTTCCATGAAAATACGGTTACTGTTAGATTAGGATGAACACCTAACCGTAATTGTTAGTTACGGTTGGGTACGATGCTAAAAATCCAACCGTAAAACTGTTACTTGGTTTTCCGCCATGAAAATACGGTTACGGTTAGATTAGGATGAACACCTAACCGTAAATGTCATTTACGGTTGGGTTAGAGAAGAAAACCCAACCGTAATCTTGCCTGAATCACAAAAAAAATAATACTTTTTTAGGTAATTTCATCAAATTTGAGCCATAAAAAGACCAAGAGTTTAAGTTAGAGGTATACCTGACTACTCTGGTTGAGTGAATCAAAATCTAGGATTTTTAAAAAAAACCCTAAAAAATTCTCTTTCATTTCTTCTACTTTTTCTTCCCACCAAACCAAAAAGAAGAAAAATTTGATTTGATTTGATTAAGTATAAGATTATTTTAGATTAATTATTATTAGCCTAATCTAGTAGCTAAGTAATTTTACTAATATTAACTAAACAGGGGTAGTTTAGCCATTATGAAAATATAATGGATAAGGGGTTTTTGAAATTCATACCTAGTGTCTCTATTTTGTCTTCACATGGGAAGCCCCTCTATTGGAATGTGAAGCCCCTATATGAGGAAACTAAGTTTGTTGCTATAGTAAGAAGAGAAACAAAAACGGTAGGAATGCACATATGTGTATCACAAAAATAAGTAAATTGTAATACTATTATTAGTAGATGAATTTCTGCTACACGGTAAGAATGTATATATTTTACTTAGATTGCTAGTATCACCACCTAACAATTTTATCACTATACTACAATGATATCTGAGATGATGGTATATGAATTAAAATATCACCACTTTGATTTGTCCTATTAGGTTAAAGTTTCTTAGAAAAAAGTATCATATGAAGAACATCAATATCACGACTGCTATCGGCAACCATTGAATTTCATTGCAATGAAAAGCCACATCATTTCAAAGAAAATCGTCATTGATGAAACATTTGAAACCATATGTAATAATCGAACGAAACACCCTTTATGTTATAAATTTTTTCTTTGAAAGCATATGATGAGCAATAGAATTTGCATGAATAACCCGTATAACTAGTTATGTATTTATACCCAAAAGAAAACCCTAAGAGCGTCCACAGTTATGCGAGCAAAAGGCGGACCAAACCCATATTTACTCTTTGGTCCGCCCAAAACCAATCATAGTGGGGTGAGTAAATTTGATTATGGTCTAGATTTTCTAGGGTTTGGGACCAAATTTGGTCTGAAATCCGGACCAAACCCAAATTTGGTGGAGCGCAAGCGTATGTATAGGTGAACGTTTGATGGGTGGCGCAAATGAAAATGAACGTTGAAAACCAGGTGCATATTTAGAGTACCGCCTGTGTACTAGAGAAAACCAGGTGCACATTTAGAGTACCGTCTGTGTACTAGAGAAAACCAGACGCACATTTAGAGTACCGCCTGTTATTTGGTATACTCTTTCACCGTTGCGTTTCTCATGGAGTATAACAAAAAAAAACTGGTATTTGATCTTTGGTTTTATTATTTACTCCATTCATGACCGTGGATGCTCTAAGGATATCGTCATGTGTACCAATATTATAATTTATTGAAACTAAATTCTAAAAACTACGAACCCTGAATGTTGCCCAAATCTTCATATATAATTAAGATTTGGGAAGAAAACATAATTGATATAAGATTAAATATATCGCCCTAAAATTCACCTACTTAGAAATCTAACCGATCATTCTATATGGGAGAAAATATCTATAGCTCTTTTTTTTAAAAAAGTTGTATCTAAAACTCACAATTAAGATGGTAGATATGTAAAAATTTACAACCGTGAAAAAGTCAAAAATCAAGATATTCAGATAAATCTCCAAAATCTCGTTTATCATAATTTGTAACGCCGGTATATTCCATAGCTTAATTTTCTTTGCCTTCTTATTAGAATGAAAAAATATACAAAACCAAAGAAAATAAATTGATTATCACCAAATCATCTTGTCGGCATATTATATTGGTATAACAAAAACCCATTATCACCTTGCCATTTTCATCATTTTAGTTCTCAAAAGATTTGTTTTATCACTGTTAATTGGAGCCTTATGATAAAATAAAACCCAGATTTCACCACGTTTTAAGGTCAGTACTCAATAGATAATGCTTATTTGATTGTTGTTCTTGGAGTTACAAAAACCATTGTTAAAAAACTAATTACGTTTTTCATTTGTATGATTAAGTTATCATTTGGTACTCTGGTGCTTTGGTGAGACATCCAATTTTCATCATTACGGCTGATTGTGTCAAAAGAAGCAAGCAAGTGAACTTGCTAAAGGAGTCAGCTGATAAAAAAACTCTTATTCATATTTCATACTCTTATTCGTATAGCATAGTTGATCAAGTATACTCTATACTAAATAATGGCGAGATAAAACAACCCCCATGAATATTGTTTTTGATGTTATTGGAGTACAAATGCAAAATCTAACTATCACCTATTCATGATGTTATTTTGTGTGTTCGTGTGTTTTGATTTTGTATCCATCTTTTTTCCTCAATTTCAATATCTAATTATTACTTGGGTCCTGATGATTCGATGGACTTAGATTACTTCCTTTAATAATTTAATTTTACTTGTGTTAGTATATTTTTGTTATTATTTAGTTGAATTCGATTTAATTGTACGCTCACCTGCCCTCTAAGAAACATAGTGCTGATTTTGTCGAAGTTGCTTATTGAGGTATTGTATTTCAGAACTTGTCACCATGCTTAAATAACTAAATTTGAAAGTGATTATGCTTAAATAACTAAATTTGTGTAAAATTCCGTATTTATTTAGTTTGTGAACTAATCCTCTATACTTTTTTTTTTAATTTAGGGATTATTAACACCACGACACTAATTCGTGGTGAAGTGGTTGCTTCTAGAGAAACCAATTCTGATGATGACACACTGAAGTCTAAACAACATACAAAAGGGGAACCTCATAATAAGAGTAAAACATGCAGTAAATTACTTGTTTATTCATGTTCGATGTTGCTGTCGTGGTACAATTTAAATGTTGTGAAAAAAGTATATTTACCATTTCCTTTTTGTAAAAGGTGCAGTTTTCACCTTTGAGAGCTGTGAAAATAACCAACCATTATCACCTGATTATGATGTTTTTTGTCTATTTTTTGAGAAATTGCAAAGGTTTTTAAAGAAAATGTTGGTGAATGAATGACAGGCACTTCTGGCCGTGGAATGGTTATGAGTCCTTGATTTAATTATTAACTAGAAACAAATAATGTTACAATGAGTTTCCACCATACCATACCATACCATGATAATATGTTTTTTCACCTAAGCAATAAGTGATCGATGGACTTTCAAAATAATTAGGAAGTTTGATCTTTCACCTTGGGATGAGAATTCCAATTTTTACAAAAACAACCTCATGTGCGATAAGTAAAAGTTCGGGTGGTGAGACTTGTGAAGCTTCCGATATTCACAAGTTAGCTAGCGGTGAAATTTATAATATTCCTGGTAAAATTGCAATTGTTATCTTCAATTTTTAGTTGTGAAAGGTACAATTTCATTTTAAATGATGTGCAAATTGCTGTTTTCTTGTGTCGATATTGTTAGTAAATAAAAGAAGCATGACACGTGGAAGAAGATCGAGATAGGAAGTAACCAAATTAAAAAGAGCGAGAATCACACAATCAACATTAAGGATAT
>JAJJMC010021281.1:285014-377025 GCA_023531435.1 Papaver californicum | reverse complement strand
GACCCGATCCAGCTCAGCCCGATCCAAGGGTGCCCCAATCCAAAGTGGGGGTGCCTTGATCCATTTTCCCGGGTGTCTTGAACACTTTTTGAGCCAATTTTTCCACAAATCTTTATTCTTCTAATGTACCTACAAAAGCATAAAAACACGTAATAGACACAAAATCGAATACTAACTCACTAGAAATTAAGGTGCAATTTAGACACTAAAATGTGTCTATCACCCTCCTCCTGTGAAAGGGGACACCCCGGTGACGTCAAAGCATATATCCCGGCCGTTTTCCTAATTATATACTAGGACGTCTTTTGGTCGTACGGACGTTCATCGTCGGCCAAGAAGCCAAGAGGCGCCTCTTTCCGCGCTGACACACCTGCCCTGAAACACGTGTCAGCGACCACGTCTCGGACCAAGTCATGCCTGAACTTGAGCCCCACCTCACTGGCGCAGTGAAGAGTATGGTCACCAAAAAAATCCATCCCTCTTCCACAACAAGAGCATACGCTTTTCTCCGCGAACAAAGGAATACCAAGTCTGTAGGATAAAACGGCTCGGAATTGTCGCGACCCAATTGATTGGGTGAGCCCAAATATGGGGATCGCTTTGAGAAAATCTTGAGCCTGGTCCAACTTAGTACATTGCCATAAAATGCTGTCCCGGTCAGACATATTGAACCTGGAGGGGATACTCTTCTTAACAACGCCAAAGTAGTGGGCTGCCAATGTGCGCATTGGGCTTGGGGCTGCCGTCTTGATGTCGAAAGAAGAAGTAAGACCGCAGAATTGGGTAAATTTTGACAACGCCTGCTGGAAGCAAGGATGACTATCTGTTATCTGGAGGGATCCAAGGATCAAGTTATGTAGCTGGAATGTCTGAGTGTAAGAGGCCAAGTAACAGTAATGGGCTGTGTCCTCCATAGTGTAAACACCAAGCCCGCCGTCCTTCATTGGTAAGGTAGCGATGCGCTGCTGTAGAGGACCGAATCCGGGCCCATCTCCCGTTACCAAATGTCTAAGGAACTAATGTAAAGTCTGGTCATAATAGGCTATAAGTGACTGGAGGGCCTGAGGCTTGGTGGTCCTCATAGTAAGGAATAACTTGGATACTTCAGCACAATTACGAAGGAGAAGAAGTTCACATTGCCGATCTTGTAGGGACTTCAGGGTCTCCATAAGCTTAAGAGCCTTCTCAACCCTGCACTGCACAAAATCACTGCAAAATTTGATGTCCAAGCTAACTGGGCCACCTAGCAACTTCACCCCAACCTTGGGTCTTCCAATGTCTGCTGGGAAGGTCCCCTCCTCCAAGCTTCTGGGGTCGGTTTGTGGCCAGAAAACCTCCGTTTCGGAGATGTTGAGGAATAATTCTCTCTTGCCACCTTCGGACTCAATGATGTTGAGAGCCCTGGCCACCTCCAAAGTGTCACCCACTATGGTTCCGTCATCCAAATACCATGCCTTCATATCTAAGTTGCATTCTAAGGCAATTTTGGAGATGAGGGGATGAAGGGTTAAGGCAAAAAGCAAAGGTCCCAAAGGGTCACCCTGCTGGACCCCTGTTGCGGACTAAAGGATGGAATCATTAAAATATAACTTGGCAGGTTGAGCGTAGCAGAACTCCACCCACCTTGAGATGCTGGGGCACCTAGCCCTAACTTTATTATTATTATTATTATTATTATTATTATTATTATTATTATTATTATTATTGTGATATGCTATTATTTCTAGTAATATTGGGTTTAGAAATTTCACGTCATTTTTTTAATTCAAAATACACATCTTACATAATTTATTATCGGTATATTCTGATTTTACGAAAATTTACATTTATAATTCACCCTTGTTTAAATAAAATGCATCTAAACTAATCAATAAATTAAATAATACTCCCTCCGTTTCAGGAAAAGAGTTACTTTTCCTATTTGCACAATTGTTAAGGCAAGATGAGAGAGAATAACTTTTCTAATTTATTTCCAGATTTACCCTAACAAAAAGTTTAATACTACATATATCTTTATGATGAGAATAATAATATTTCTTAAAATAATAAGGGTAGTTTTGATAGTTTGTTATATTGAAAATGAAAGTAACTCTTTTGTTGGAACAAAAATTTAAAGAGAAATTAACTCTTTTCCTGAAACGGAGGGAGTATTTTATAATATTAGTTCATGAAGTAACTTGATCTTTCTAGTTTCTTTCTAATATGAGAAATTCTAAACTCCAAAATTTAACACATGAGAGGAAAAATCATAAGGTTTGAAAGCCTTATGTCGATTGAAAATGTAGATTGAAATTTTTATTTCCTATTTCCTTATCCACTTGAATCAAATTTACTTATAAAAATTGTGAAGTGAAGATTTTGATTAGCATCCCAAACTTGTTTGCTAAAAGCACCCCACAAAGTCAAATACTTTGGATGATAACAAATGACTAATCATGAACTAAACTAGATTTCTCATTTCAGATTCTAGTTAATCACCTTGGAATTGAAGATGCGAACATATGATACACGGTCAAGGCAAAAATGAATTTCGTTGCATGAAATGATATCGTTATTCATTGTTGATAAGACCTAATAGGTTCTTAGAAAGCGGTTAAACCTCTAGCACTTCACTATTTTATGTAATTGGTGATATAGAAGAAAGCCACAAATCAGTAAGAAACGGTAAAATTATTTTGCATTATAATATACTTTTGTGATGCTTAATTTCCCAATGAATTACAATCAATGAGTTTAAATGTGGATGTCTTAATTTCTTTTGAACCCCAGTTAGTAACATAAATGCACATCCAATAAAGCTAAAAGATATATGGTAATAGTCGTTCAAAAATGTGCTTCTTAGCTAGTTGTTTCAATTTACAATCTCTGACACAGTGTATGAAATCGCTGCAGCAAATTGTGTCCCTGCTGCTAACGGATTCTCTGCGACGCGTTGTTAAATCAGTTAAGTTTGTCATTAAAAATTAAAAATCAAAAACATTCAAGCATCAAAAAGGATAAACTTTAAATATTAGATCATCGATCATCCAAGGGAGATCTAAATAGCAAAAATCTTCCTAGTCAATCGCGGTGTATTTATAAAATTCGTTTTTATCTTATAAAAAAAAATGGAACTCCCCTTTCATGAAGGTTAGTTACACAATGAGTTATAATTTTTTACACAATGAGTTATAACTCCACTTTTTAGTTACATTTTTATTGATTTTGTTTTTACTCTTCGATATCGGTTTTAACAGTTTATAATTTTTTATTTACTTTTGTATTTATTGGGTTGAGATACCCCTCTTAAATACCTTCTCTTTTCAATGAATATTCTCCTTTCTGATCAAAAAAAAAGTTACACAATGAGTTGTTAGGAAATACTTAGGGTAGCATTGCAGAATATTTTGGGGACTATCGAGTAACCTCAACACCAACCTTTAAAAAATAGTTTGTTAGGTTCAATTTTAAGCATTATATGCAGAATAACAAAAAATTATATACCTGAAGCAAAAGGAGTTATAAGTAGAGTGAGCTTCCAGTAAAAGATATACAACCAACACATGGAATAGGGTCCCATACAAAAATGTTCGCGATGTCCTAAAAACTGAAGGTTGGGGAGAAGTATCAGATGAGACGAATGGAAATCATTAGCAATCCTCCACGACCACTGGTCAGATTCAATGCCTCACCATCAATGGTATCAACTACATAATGTTTCTTCACAAACTAAGAAGTAAATTTTATAGACCTTGGAAGAAGATCCCACAGTAGTGATTGGTGTGAGAGTTGGACATAGCATTGCTCTTTTATAGATGATAAGGTATTCATGTTGTTCTAGTTGCATAGAGGTGATACTGATAGGCTCACATTTTGGGGTGATACGGTAGTCACTGGGTTGCGCCGATACCTGAAGGGAGAGGTGGTATCCGTATCGATATCGATACCAATACCAATACCCCTTTGATACTGTTTCATCTCATCAGTGTAACTTTTTTAACAACATAGATCAATCTAGCTATGTATGGCCTGAACAGTTTATAGAAGATTGTTTTTTGAAAATTTGTTCATAAGAATCTTAATAGACAATGTATGTATGGTTGAAATTATATTTTTGTGATTAACATTGAATTTATGTTATCTATGACATTATTAATTCCTATGAAATTACATTTAGAAAAAGGGAATTTGATGGTTGGTCCAGAAAACCTGGACCTAATTATACTATAGTCCACCGGAAGAACCCAATTATCCATAGGTCCAAAATCTTTTTGAAAAGTTAAAATTACTATAATGGCCATCACGTGTGAACCATCCATGTACTCCACCTCCTCCACTTCTCTTCTTCATCAATTGTTATAACCGAAATTTTAGTTCAGCTACTTTTTTTAATTCGTTTAAACCTGAAAATCTAGGGCAAGATTTTGGAACACCTGAAACCAAATCGAAAAACCCAGCGCAAACAACAAAAATCAAAATCTGTAATACCACACTTTGAAATATAGATTTCTTTGAGCATTCTACAGTTTTCTGCAACTGAACCTAAGCTACTCAGCAACTTTACTGCACTCACTAAGGTTTAGCATTGTGAGGGTTCTCGTCGTCTTCAACAACTGAGAGAAATCTAGCATCAGTAACCTAAAATGGGTACCAAAAGGAAAATCAATAGAAGAATAAAAGAAACAGTAATTGAAGAACAAGATACTCCTCAATCTCCACTATCGAAGAATAAGAAGAACGCTTCTCTTGTAGATTCTCTACCACCAAAATCAAAAAAGAAGAAGAACACTGATGTTGTTGATTCTCCAACAACATCGAAGAAAATGAAGAAAACAGTTGTTGTTGATTCTCCGTCTACAAAGAAGAAGAAGAAAGTTCTTCTTACGAAAACTCTTGTTGTTCATTCTCGATCAACATCAAAGAAAAAGAAGAAGGGTGTTGTTGTTTTTGGTAAAAAAGGTACTGATTCTAATCATCGGTGCATATCAATATATTACATACTTTGTTCATGTTATAGGAGTTATATCTAGTATACAACATTGGTACATATCAATATATATATATATATATAGTTTTTTCATGTTATAGCACATAGATCTAGCATGCAACATAGGTTATATATTGATATGTACTTGGTTTTTAGTTTTAATTCTTGAACTGGATCAGTATATACTTATTTTCATGTTATAGCATTTACATCTTGATTATAGGATAAGTATATATTGATATGTACTTTGTTCTAGATCTTGAATTGGATCAGTACATATCAATATATACTTTGTTCATGCTATAGATATAAAGCATATATATCGATATATATTGTTCTATATTATAGCATCTAGATCTTGCATACATGATAGTATATATTGATATATACTTTGTTCTAATCTTGAACTGGATCAGTACATATCAATGTATACTTTGTTCATGATATAGCAGATAGATATCAACATATCAAAATATACTTTGTTCTATATTATAGTACATATTGATATATTGTAGGGTTATTGACAGTGTGTTCATTATATAGGTAATGTCAAAAAAACCACAAAGACGACAAAAGCACATACACCTGCTAGGAAAATCTACATAAGTGGTTTCATGGGAATTTTCCCATTAGTTAGAGCAATCAGGGCTGCAAAGCTTGAATTGAGTGAAACTCAGTTGCGGATCATATGGTAAACCTTTTTTTGATGTTCGGGTACACAAATCTTGGTGTAGATCACTAGATGAAGAATGAAACTGCGGTGACCAATTTAATACAGTGTTATAAGAGAAGTAAAGTTGCGAATGAGCTCATATTTGAGTTCAAAAGGCATGGAGTTTCACATATTCTGACATCCAATTCTGAAGAAATAAGTGTTATCTTTAGAATGCCAAGAGCAGGGAAAAGACAACATGAAGATATGATGCTGAAATCAAGGGGTGGATATCGAAACAGTGGTTTCTTCCAAAGGTTTTTTGGTGATGTAGAAAAAATTAAAAACGTAAATAGAGTGATAATACATGAAGAAATCTTGAAACTTTTAAGAAAAAACCCAGCAACTAAGAAGAAACCAAATGAAAAAGTTGAAGAATCTGAAGAAAAGCAAAGTGATGAAGAACCTGAAGAAAGTGGGAGTGGTGAAGAAAATGAAGAAGATATTGAAGAAGAGAGTGAGGAAAAAAGTGAAGAAGTGAGAGATGCTGAAGACCTTGTAAGGCTTATATGCCTATTCATGTGTATCACGTTGTTTTTCACAACAAAAGATGCAAATGCGTTGACTGAAAAGTACATTGGTCTTGTGGAGGATCTCGAGGCTGCAAAGAATGTGTCATGGCCAGATTTGATACACTCTTACCTAGAAAAGTCACTAAATGACAATGTAGATACAGTCGAGAACACTACCGGATGTCTGAACTATTTATTGGTAAGAATACGTACTAAAAATCTTTTTAGTAGTTTACTCAATGAAAATCATGATTTACTTTTAACTTTGTTTTGGTGATTTTTTTTTCCAAAACAAATTTGGTATGCAGAGCATACTTATTTGTTGGAACCGGAGGAAATAAGGACGACTCCGGAAAAAAAGTTTGTACCAGGAGCTGTCAAATGGAATCTGACAAACTTATGTGTTGCACTCCAAAAAGACATTGATACAACTGAATATGAGGTAAGAAAAATATGTACTTATTTACTGCACCTACAGTATATAATGATATGTATTGAATGTATGATGTTTGTTATCCTACAGTATATATTGATATGTACTTCATGAAAAAACTAGTTTTTATAGTACATATTTCTGAGTACATATTTTGTTGTTTTGGTACAGTTCCATGAAAATTTGAAGGTTCCTTACAACAACCAAGAAAAGCAAATTCTGAATAGAATCACAAGAAGACTTGCAGAAGAGGAGAGTGAAGCTAAAAAGGTAGAAGATAAAGAAGAAACTGCAGGGAAGGCACTGGAGGAAGATAATTGGAAAGCAAGATATCAAGATTTGACAAAGACAATCTTTAAAAAATGGGGTGAAGCGAACACCATGCAGCATGAAGATGGACCGCTTGATGCATCAAAGCTTCTGCAAATATTGAATGACATATACATGAAAGTTTCTCCCTTGGAGCCTGAAATGAAGAAGAGTTTCAAGACTCAATTGATGAGAGTCCCACTCATTTGGGTATTGACCAACATGAGAATTCCTATTTCCTACTCCTCCAACAGATCCTCTTTGTGAAAACATAACAGAAGATGAAGTAGTTTTGGGAGAAGAAGTGCCAACTGTTCAGATTCCTACAGAAGAAGTGCCAACTGCGACTACTCCAACAGAAGATGAACAAAATGTTTTGAGTGACATCACCGTCAAAAAGGTTCCATATAATGTTGCATTGTCAACACCACCTTCGGTGTACAAATTTTATGGTGTTGATGTTTCTGTTATTAAAACATGGGCTAAATCTGACTTGGAGAAAGAGGTCAAAGAGATGCAAGAGAAAAATAACACACAGGTAAGTAATGCTGGCTAGTTTCACTCTTTATTACAAATGTGTTTATCAATATAACTGTAAATATCAATATGAACTTGATTACAAATGTGTTTTATTATTGTCATATAACTGTACATATCAATATGTATTTAACTATCATAAAAAAACTCTATGGCTGCAGGATGATTTACCTGGACTTCAACAAGAAGCAGCGAAAAAGGTGATTGAAGATATAGACCAGAGTATTGAAATTATTAAAGGGATGTCGCAGAACCCTGATGAACAAGACGTTGAAACCTTGGTCGACAACTTCGTGGACATGAAAGTACCTTTGTTTAATGAGATAGCGAAGATAGAAGATATTGAAAAGTTCACATTTGAAGAATTTTTGGACTTAGCCATTTCCAACAAGGGAGTTTATGATGAAGAATATGCATCTCTCAGCCAAGATAATGGTAGTGTTTCAAGCCATACTCTGTTTGGGATTGACATTCGCAAATATTTTGATAATTTATTTGGAAATGATTTACGACATGTAAAAGTTCGACAAGTTACAGCTGAGCCGAACCAACTTACACCTGAGAAGAATGCAAATCAAGTGACACTTGAGCAGGAAAATGACCCAGAGGTATATCTTATACTTGTGGTACTTTATCTTTCTTGTCTTTGTTTTAAAAAATATGATTCAAATATAGTACTGAAAATCTGGATTTAAAATGCAGGAATATGAAGTTACAACCACCCAAATGTCAAGCGACGTGCCACTAGCAACCAAACTTGTCAAGATGACTGCTTCCAAAGCGAAAGAAAAACCAAAGGTTGTTGCAAAAAAGTCAGAACCAACTGTACAACAAGTTTGCAGGCGAGTAACTCGTGCGAATCCAGCAAAGAAGACAGATCCATTATTTGATAGTGGAAGTAAGTTTTCTGAAAAGAAGAAGTCAAAAACTGAACAACGAAAAAAGACAATAAAGACAGGAAAGAACAATAAAGCTCGTAAAGCTCAGAAACCTCGTATGAATTTCATGGATCTTGAGAAATCACCACTATATGAGAAGATGACAGATGAACAAATATCGATTCTACTTCCATACTTTGAGAAAGGAAAGAGAATGTAAGTACTTTCTACTTTTCATTTTACTTTTAAATAAAGTAAGTTTTGCAGTACATATCAAAAAAACTTATTTCAATATGTGTTTTTGTTATAAATGTGCAGCTCGGTTGCTTGGACAGTAAAGGATGAAGGTGGTATCTACGTCAGCGGGGCTACAATGGAAGATTTGATCTTCAACAGAGCATTATAGCAAGATCTTCTCAACTAAATGGCGTCTAAAGAGGACCAAGCAAATCCTGAGGCAGAAAGAAAATACTTAAAGGTGTTGCACCTGGATCCAGCTGCTTGAGTATGTGTTGTTTTCTTCTTTTATACTTTTGAACATTGGATATGAAAAAAATACATATTGATATATACTTTGTGAAATAACCTATTAAACGTTTCCAATTTTCAGTATCATATCGACAAACCAGAGACTTTATCGGGAGCAGAAATGACTGGTATTATTATGCCAATCTTGACAATGAGTAACGATATCGAGAAGATCCTTGTACCCATGTGCCATGACAACAAGTATTGGACACTGCTCGAGTTTGAGTTTGAAACGCAGAAATTCATCCATTACAACTCGTCTATGGCGTTCAGGGATCATTGTTATGAGAATGCCAAAAAAATGTCTGAATACTTGTTCAATCCAATCAATCAGTTCTTGGATGTGAGTCAGAGAGAGATGGTGAACAAATTAAGGTTGACTGACTAAGGATGTCCACAACAAGGAATGTGGCCAGAATGCCTTTTATATGTAATGCATTTTATCAAGAGGAGATCAAAGATTGATCGTGATGGAAAAAGTTTGGGAGATGACGAACAATTGATGAAGAAGTTTTAGAAGAAAAGAATCAAGTTAGAATGCAGGTTGTTGACATCCACTCCACCTGAAATCAGTTGGGACCCCTCCAAATGAAAATAAATGTTTACCTGCAGAGTAGATATGGATATGTACTGCAGTAACTTTCTTTTTACTTATTCAGTTTGGTTTTTAGTTATTGAACTGATAAGGATTTATATACTTATATCAGGATCTTATTATGTTTTTTTATATATATGTGATGATCTTTATTAGCATTGTTAGGTTTCTATTTATTTTTAGAGTTATATAGAAAAGCAGAACATATTGATATGTGCTAGGAAGTACATATTGATATGTACTTTGTTCTGAAACTCTGAACCAATAGAGTCATATTCTAAAAAAGTACATATTGACATTACTATGAAGTACATATTGATATGAATTTTTAAAAATCACTTTGTTTACGTGCATTTTTTTGTGTTTTTATAACAACTACAAGATTACTAAATAAAAGAAAAATGTATTGGGAATAAAAATCACTAATAACGAATGACATTCAACCACATGTTCATACATCTTTAAAGATGGAGCAAAATATGAGATTTATATCATCAAATTCTCGTTCTGTCATTAAGAACATAATTCAGTTGACGCACAAACAAGTTCTGAAAAAACAAACCTAAAAAAATGCGACAAGTATCTTCTAAAAGAATTTAAATCCCAAATGTACTAAAAAAAACTGTAATAAAATTAATTCTCATCCGTATATTGGTACTGACGGATAACATTGCATATAACCTTGTTGTGATGAGATTTCAATTTACAATTTGAACATGTAACAAGATTTTTGCTCCTCTCCCATGCACTCTTGATGCGGTTTTTTTTTCTTCTTCCTGGAGGAGCCCTAACTACTATTGGTGGCAGAATAGTATCTTGTGCGGTATACTCATCAGGCCTGTGGTATATTGAAAAACATAAATAAGAAAAATCTATTATACTTGTGCAGTTTTTGTTGTTGTATGTTACACTAAATATCAATATGTACTATGCTAGTTCTAGTTTATGGTTTATATGTACTGCTTAAAACCATTCTCATGGATGATACTACCATAAAAAATATCAATATGTATTGGTTAAAAACTTACATGTCTTGATTAGGAACATGTCTAATAACGATTGAATATAACTGGCGATAACAACTAACTTTGAAGTATTCGTCGATATAATCAAGGAACTTTCCCCCAGATGCAGCTAGTACAACTCTTTTGTTGTAGATCTATCATATGAGACCTGCACACAATAAACCAAGCATATTATTTACGCAGTATATATTGATATTTGCCATACACAAACAAAAAAGAATATAATCTGCACAATACATATTGATATTTTCCCTACACAAACCCAAGAAGATAATCTGCACAATACATATTTGATATGTTTTCCGCAGTACCCTTAGAAACCGGTTTAGTGGATATCTCACATCAAAAGAACATGTTACCTAAAAAACTAACCCTGGGGAATGAACTTCAAAGACATGAGCATATGACTGACTAACTTTCCAAGGACCACCAATTTGAATGTGTAGTTCAAGCAAGACTTGATACACAGGGGTTAAGAGTTCCGGATCCATCAAAAGACTTTCTTCACGACGTTCAGACATCAACTCCATTACCCGTAGCCTACACGACAAATAAAATAAAAAACAACAAACATATTATACATATATACTTGTAGTGTTGCAAGAAATTTATAAAAACCTGATTGTGTCAGAGAGAGCGCAGGGAGGTAACTTCTTCTCGCGGCGAACCCAGTTATTAAAAGACTCGGCAATGTTTGAAGAAGTATGACCATACCTACATCCTGGGAAGTATGCACTAGACCACTTTTCCCTAGGAATGTTACGACAATATTCAGCAACCCAAGGCCTTCCTAGATAAACCATTTCTTAAAGATCTTCTTCATATCTTGCTAAAGAAAGCGCATATGTTACTTTTTGGAAACAGTCCATCACTTCTTTATATTTTTCATCAGACTTACTGATGGGTAATTTCTTTTTGAAGTGGAAAAAACAGTAGCTATGATAAGAATCAGGAAAAACTTCAGGAATTGCATTCAACAAACCTTCACCTCGGTCAGTCAAAAAGGTGATGGGACGATGGTCCACAACTTTTTTAAGATTGTCCATAAACCAATGTCAATTATCATTATCTTCACCAGGAACTAATGCATATGCAAAAGGAAAAAACTCTGGAAAAAATATAAAACCCACATCTATATGTACTTCATGTCTGCACCTTCAAATTATGTTATACACATAGTGTATATCAATATGTACTTTATGTATGATGTGTATGATCCTACATTATATATTGATATGTACCAGAAAATAAACTACATTTCTCTTTGTAATGGTGTATAAAAAACAGTTCCATATCAAATATGTACCATATAAAAAAGTTACCTTGATTGCCGTTAAGACATGTCGCAGCCATTAAACATCCTTTCAACCTCCCTGTAAGAAATATCGCATCACAAAAGATCATTTGACGATAAAGTTTATAACCCTCTCTACAAGCTCCAAAGCAAAAAAAAGTCTTTGAATTTGTTGCGTCATTGAAGTCAAAATCAATATAAGACCCTGGGTAGGTTTCCGCAACAACAGTGACCCACCAAGCAAGATCAGTGTATGACTTTACATCGACTCCAAAAATCATTTGATGTGATAAGTCTAATGCATGATATAGTGGTGATACTTGATGTTGATCACTTCACCAACAGTAATATAATACATAATCACTTGCGGCTTTATGAGAGGGTTGTGCTTGACACACTCTGAACTAAATGATTTACAAGCTTCCTCGAAACAGTTGGACTCCTCAACCTATACCCAGCACCACAAGTGTGCCTCCCCACGTAACATTTTATCTTAAACACATCCAAAGACCCATTCATGGCAACCGCATGAAGCATCCAAGAGCAGCAGTCATTGTTGCATCTCACCGTGAATCTCTCAAGGTCATTCTTCAATTTTGTAACCTTATATCTAGTCCTCAAACAATATTTCTCACATGCTAACCGAACATCTTCAACACCACCACGAAAGAGATGGTTTTTTATCTTCAAAAAACATTCTCCCAACCATCGGAAAAAAGAACACTTGCAACCTCTTTACAATCTTTCAAATAATTTTTCCTAGCACTCACAACCTAACTCAGAACTGTTGTCAAAATCAACACTTCTCGAAGAACTAAATGCACCAGATAAAACAACATCCACATGCAACTCAAAGAAATCTGAATTCTTTGTAAACTGTAATGCAACAAGCCCTTGAAGCGATACATCAACAAGGACAAGGACTTTCACTCCATTTTCAACATAATTAACAACAATAGTTGATGGAGTCAACCAGCTCCACATATTGCAAATAGTAAACATCAAATCTTCCAAAGTCGAAGATAACGTAACCAAATATGCAATGTGGTGTTGCTTGTGGTATACATGAAAGTAGCAAAAGATATTTGGATTAGAACCAATACCTGATATGTTGAACCTGTAGAAAATGTGATCCTAATAAAAATCAAACATATATTTTCAAATGATAGGAACATACCAAATCTACGGTACAACATAATATGTACTGGTTTAGGAGTATAACAAAATATTATAGATTCACACAAAACAAACAAATAAAAACATATTATATGCAGTACAAACAATTATGTACTGATTCAAAAATGGTATACCAAATGCAATATATATAACAACAATACATATCAAAAAGCTTAGAAAAACAGTACATATTAATATGTATTGAAGAATCATTCAAAAAATAACCAGAACAAAGAACAGAAATCATGAGTTCCTGAAAAAATAAAAGAAAACCAAATCATACCTATTATCAAACTACATGTAAACAAACGGAATACGACAATCTAATGAGCGAAATAGAACAACTATAAAAATCAGTTTAAGAAATCAACAGAAACACTAAAACACGAACAAAAATGAGATCAAAACATGTATAGAAAAAGATAATCATCACAATTTCAGTGTAAGAAAAACAACAAAATCGTGAAATCGAGTTGATTATCATGATTTTAGTTTAAAGAAATAAAAAACAGAACAAAGCATAAAATAAATCAAATAACAGAGAAGAAAATTAACTAGAAAAAAAAACTGGAGATTTAAGATCAAAACCCTAAAACTGAAGAACACCAGAAAAAACAGAGAGAGAGCGAAAGTCGGATCTGAACTGAAGAAAGGAAAGAAAATCTGCAAAGATTTGATTTCAACTCGTTTTATATATACGTTAGAAAAAGGGTAAACTAGGAATATTTCCAAAATATCTCTCATAACTCACACGTAGTTGGACCAGCGAATAATAAATTTACTCCAAAAATAAATTTTTAGACTACATACTAAACATGCTAAAATAGGTGGACTACATACTAAACGGATCACCAAAAATGGATTAACTAGTAATTTTTAATTTATAAAATTATATATATGATGTATCGGCCGGTATCCGTGTTGGCCATTTTCAGATATACCGTATCGTATTTCTCAATAGTATGGATGTTGGCCATTTTCAGATATACCGTATCGTATTTCTCAATAGTATGGATATCGATACACATGCCAGTATCTATGCAACCCGGTGTAACCATGATATTTGTACACGTGGTTGATACTTCACTGCCCTTCCTCCCCATATTGCTTTGTCAAAGTGTAATCTAGGGTCTGGACTCTAGGATGTAGTAGAATAATTGGCTTCACCTGCACACATACCCACACAATTAGGACGATTGCCTTATGTAGGTAAATGATGCAGTGAGAAGGAAGGCTGGATCATAACAGGGTTGTTTTGTAAAAGAAATGGAGTATTATATCAATTATATTGTAGCCAAATTAAATAAAATAGAAATTTGTTGAGAGCAATAGAAAGAAAATTCTATTAAAGGCACTACCTTTTAGTACGAATGAACAATTTTAGACACGCAAGGTCAGTTAGCAAGGTCATCAAAGAAGGAAAGCTTACAGCTTACCTGTGGAATGCATGGGAGTTCCAGTACATTGGCCCTACTGGAATCAAATTTGGGTAAGGTATCTGATTATTTATATACTTAGAAGTTCCTCTTATTGAAGCCCTAGCTCTTGCAAGACCTAATTCAAGGTGTTGCAACTTGCTATCCGATACTTTCTTCTGGGACTTGATTACCACATGATCAGATAAGTTGGTGAAACTTTTTAATAATCCCTCTTGCTTTAATTCCTCACCCTGCATAGTTCATTTACATTAAACTCCAAAATAGCAAGTTTAAAGTTCCAAACTGAAATCAAAGTTTCACACACATAAGTAAACTGGCATAGGCACATAGCTTTCGAACAAAAAAAACATATTGACATATTGTTTTAATCAACTCAAACAAATCAAGAAATAAACAACATGGAAGAGTCAGAAGATTGAAGAACCTCGTCCCCCAAAAACCCCAACTCATTTAAGGAAACAGATTCTCTAGACCTAAGAACTAATGCACGCCGAGAGGAAAGAGATGGAGAAAGACTGTAGAATCACAGAAATTGGGGATGAACTCATTATTCGATTAACTTCACATTTATGTGCCACCTGAGACTTAGTTAGCCTTATTTAATTGAGTTGGTAACTTTCTTACTGTAACAGTTAAAAATAGCACTAAGCACTTTTAAGTCTGCAACATTAAACATATTTTAGGTCTGCAATGTTTAATGCACAAAAATAAACCCGATTTAAATTTCAATTTCTTCAAAGATCAATCTGCGTGTCAACCAAATCAAAAACTTACCATAATCTTAGCTATTTCTTAAAGATGAAAGTCAATGTTCAGGCCAAGTAACCAACCTTAGCATTTTCTCAGTCTTTCTCTACATAACACATTGAGACTTCTAGTTGATAAATGCAAGACATGAAACAGGGGAAGCATGAGAGAAAAAATTATACAGCTTCATCATATTAGTCACTTGAAGCACCAATTTGGTAGAATTCTTACCGATTGGACATATAAATTACTGTTAACAGAGAAGGACATATGACGACATGTTTTCAATGCGTAAGACATCATCCAGTAGAAGTTCCCTTTCTAATTGAGCCCAAGTTGATTTCAGAACATCCTATTAAACCATATTCAGCATAATCAGCACCAGTCAGACAATTAAACAACGTGACCTTAAAAATGCAAGGAAGAAAATCTGAATCAGCTGAGCTGTGAATGGGCCTTACTACTAAACTTTATGGTTGAAACATAGTACTATCCTTAAATCTATTATTATACAATATTACAAATGTAGTTTCGGTAGGAACCCTGAATTGGGAATGAAATGGCCCAAATGGATATACATGTAAGGGTCAATATATCCCTATGATGAATTTTCTTTTCATTTTTTTCCCCTCTTTACCGGATTATGACGCAGGAATTTATGAATTTGGTACTAATATCTTACATTGAACTCCATGTATGTGGCATTCTTGTCTAGCCATTGCTTGTCCATGACCACAAACGCCACATAATAAAGCAAGTCGAATGCCCATCCATATTCTGAAATGCAGAAAAAAGCTGGGATTAGTCACGGCAAGTTCTACGGATGAAGCTGAGCCAGTTTCTCGTATTCTGATAGTGTTATACACCTTGTGATTTCTATGCAGCATAAATATCTAATACATAAACATACTTGGAGGAATCGGATGTTCTTACCTGACAACATCTGAATAAAAACTGCTCTTACAAAGGTCCTTGGTTTCGCTGTAAATAGATAGGTAATACATTAAGATCTTTGCATAATACCAAACTTGACACATAACCACAATGAATCTCAGTTAACCTAAACACTTAATGCAAAATATAGATAAAAGACGTAGAAAGATAGCATTTCAGTGCAATACAGTGTAAAACAAACGCATTTGGTACATACAATAATATATTTTAGCACCCTGGAGACTATAAAACCTACAGACAGGCAAAATATTTGTACATTGACAAATTAGATTTTAGAAGAAAATAGAAAGCTGTCAATTAAAAGTTGTATCACAACATATTTTCTTATATGAAAATATTTAAACCTTTGATAGAAGGCCACACTCACCAGTTCCTTGTGTATGCAAGGTCATTTATTGTTCAATGCCCAAGGAAACTTCCATTATCCTATGTCACCATCTCGTAGCAGAATATCAAATTTTCATATGGGGTTTTTAGGAGCAACCCCATGGAATTCGTGCCCTACAACAAATAGATGCGGCATCCTTTCAGATAGTAAACACAGTTGTGAAATATAATTGAGGGGTTACAGAAACTACACATGTTATCATAGAGCAGACTAACTAAACTCAGCAACTAAATCTGAATTTGGTAGAGGAATTAATTACTCACATTATAATTAAGCAATAACACATCTATCCTGGCAACATCATTAGTGGCCATGAAATCTGTTTCATTCTACTTTCTAGAGATCGTAACGTGAGTCATCCATTCCATATTGAAGGTCTTAAGATAAATATATGAAACATCAAATTTTTTGTCAAACAAAACGATACAACCGAAAATATCATAATATCATACAGTATGTCATACCTCAACCACACCTTGCGCATAATTGTTTCAGTTTATCAATCTTCATTAGACATACGCAAATCATTAGGTCATATGCAAAAGAAAGAAACATTAAATTAATAAGATTATACCATAATAGTAACAAAATACCTCCTTCTTTTTATTTTAATCCCCTCTTCTTCATCTGAATCAGAGTCATCTTTCTTCTTTGTTACCTTTTTCTCCTCTTCATCCTTCTTATCATTATCCTATACAAATGACACCACAAACCCCAAATCCAGAACCCAGACCAAATCAAAAACTGGAAATGAAAACACTGACAAAAGGATAAAACCTCAATTCCAATCTATGAATTTATTACCTCTGCATCAGCAGCTTCTTTAACGTTAAACTTCTCAAAGACACTCTTCAACTCGGAGTAAGCATCCCCAAATTCAAGGTTCTCAGTAACATACTCAATTTCAACTTTTTCAAGAGGCTGTTAATTCTCGAATAATGAACACATTAGTAAACCCAATTACGACAGTATACATAACATGAAATCCTAATTTCGAAGTAACATAGATATAAAAGAAACCCTAAAACCCTAATCAAGAGAGTAATATCAAACAAAAAGAAGAAATAATTACCTGGTGTAGATAGAGTTTTCTTTAGCGTTGTCATCACTAACATTATCAGTTTCAGTGATGTTATTCTTATTATTTTGTTTCTTATTTTTCTTTTGCTTTCTTCTGCGTCCTTTCGCTATCTTTAGATTTTGTTTCGCTTTACATCTCCATTAGAGACGGAATTAGGAATTTCGATCTCGACTATCATTCCTCAGGAGTGAAACGCCAAATCTGAAGATGTAATCACCCCTTTCCGCCATTTAAGAGCATAATGGATTGATTGAATTCGACTAATTTTGTGGTAACGGAAGAGGGATTAATTTCTAAAGTTAATGGGTTTTGAAACGTGGGAGGGGATTAAGGGCAAGAAGAGTCGTAGCCGCCGGATTAAGGCAGAAAACGTGGATGAATTCTCGGCCACAATTTATGTATAGCATAAAAAGAGAAATGATAACCGTAGATCGTTGAAAATAAGAGATTATGAACAACAAGATAGGGCTGATACCGTTTCTTTTTGTAAGTAAGATAGATATAAGTCGCTTGATCTGTACCGTCCTTTATGTATCCAAACTGTGGATTGTCGATTGACAAAAACACCATTCTCCCTTATAATATAGATTAAGGATCTAAAGTATTTATTTAAGCACTAAATTAGAGATTCAAAACAAAGATTATTCAAATCTAAATCATCTTTGAAAATATATACAAGAACACCTCTCATACTCAGATAATACATATACAATAGAGAATTGTTTTTTTTAATAGAATATAATGACAATAACAATACAGACATAGCATAAACTAACCCACAAACATACTCCAATCCTTCAAGCTTTCAATCTTGAAACGATTATCGCCACGAGCACTACTTTATATATCTCTGAAACTGAAGTGAGAATTGAGTGAGCACATCGTTCCAAAGGGTGCCCAGTAGAAACGTAACTTACTTTCAAGTAATCACCATGATGATTTAAAAACAATGAAGGATTTTATAGAAAACCGATAAAACACGGGAAAACAGATAAAACATATATTAAATAATAATTGTATGTAAATATAGATCTGTTACCAACCAATCGACACACAAGATCACATCGATAATATAGTTGAGTGACATAATCCTCCACAGTAGTAAGGTTGATTCTTGTTGCTAGAGCGTTGCTTTGTTAAACCCACCAAGCGTTGGTATGTCAAGTTTGGTTGTCACGTTTAGTTCCAAAACCCGGTCGCTTGAATCGGTTACTAAAGTTAACTTTGTTAGGTTAGCATTAATATATATAAATGTTGAGACAATCTTTAGTTACTTGTCAAAGAGATGAAGATGTATTGAAGATAAATGAAGACACCATCCTTCAGATTGAGGTTAGTAGCTAGTGATTTTGACTTGCTCCATTTGTATCAAGTTCTTACAGTTGTATTCATTGAAAACATAACATGCGAAATTTTTTTTACATGGCTTTATTTGATTAGATGACTTGATTATTCATATGATCTAAGCGTCAAAGAAAGGACATATATTGGTTGTTCTACAACTTATTGTATTAGGTTACGTAGTGTAGTGTACTACATTTTCGTTGTTCCGACATAACGTTAATATGACTCTTGTCATAGATTAACGTTGAACTTTCGGGTAACTAGATATATGTATCTAGTGGTGAATCTGTAACTTGAACTCGTGTTAAAGAAGATTGTTTCTTTGGCATGTGTTAACTTTATTTTGACAAGAATTTAGTTTCTATGTCAAATAGGATTCGGGACCAATCCCATAATAGATCCCTTTTAGGACTGATCTCATTTTAGGACCAATCCCATGATTGATCCTAGACTTACAAGTCGAAAGGTGTGTAAGTTTGAATAAAGGAGTTATATGTCAGGAGATATTGAATATGTATTTAACTAAAATAGATTACTGTACATATTTATTCCTTTGATACTCAAGGCTTAGATCCTAATTAATATTGTGAGTAACATTTTCGAATCCAAATTTAGAATCGATATTGATGTGTTTTCCTTTCCCAGAAGTTTGCACATAACTAGTTTTCTAATTTAGCGAAGTATATAGATTTGCACCAGCTAATATTAGTTGCCATAATAGTAGGATTTCTCATCTATTAGTTGGAAATATATTATAAGATTCAATTACAACATTGTGTGTTAATAATATCCAAAGAATATCAAGAATATCTTATTTTTGGAATTAGTATTAATAAAAGTATCTTTGAGAAATTTAAAAAAATAGGTTTTTTGGTTTCCAAACAAGCCTTGGTGATCGTAACGCTATAAATGGTGGAGCTTGTATTCTTAAAAACTCATTCCGACTCACACCTTTGTGTAATATTGTTGTAATTCAATATAGTGTCGAGTAAGTTCGATTTGGTTATAGAAGAAAACGCTTATGCATCGAAGTCTTCTTTTGGGATCAAAAAGCACTAGAAGTACCATTGGTGCTAAACTAGATTGTTATTTAGTTTTCATTTATCATTACTTGTTATTGACCTAACTCGTATAGTTATCTTCTAGATAAGTTTTTGTTTATTCTGTAGTCGTTCTCTTTTGATATAAGGCCACTCAAGATTTTGAAGATTTGACTACTGCAGATCTAAGTGATTCTAGGTCAGTGCGATAAAACTATTGATTTACCAACATTAACAGAGTCCATTCTGTGAGACTAATCATTTATGAAATCAAGTGCATGTTTTTACTATTGAAGATTCAGATGATTGAAGACTTTGAAGACTTGAAATACTTTTATCTTTCTGATCTTGGCATGATTATCTGCTTGACTTGATTGTTTGGGACAAATAAGTTATTTATCTTTGATAAACGTAAAGCTTGTGGAGATCGACAAGTTGTTTGCTTGCAAACTTAAGTTGTAGAATCAAAATTCATTATTTCGATAATCATTATCTTAGTTGATCTTGATCAAGGAGTTTCGATCTAGTAAATCTTATAATCTTGGTATCTTGGATCTTAACAGAAGACCCTTGATTATGAATTAATCATTTAATATCTTTGGTGTTTATGATTGGATTTAAGTGGTTAGCAAATAATTTGATCCATTGGTATTTGTTAGACGTAATAAAGGTATAATTCGCGGAATTCTTTACAGAGGTAAAAGAATATTTGGCAGTGGATTATGTTAGGTGATTCATGTGCGTTGGTGTAGATGGTGGGTTTTTGACGAGGATAAAATAATAAATTACATCTTAAGACTCGGGTCTGAGAAATACTAAACTTTAAAATTCTACAAAAGAATTCTTAAATAGGTGCTCATCCCTACTCTCTCTCAGGTGCTTATCCCTGTCTTCTCTCTATTTGTATGGCCAACTACATATACGATCAAAATTAATGAATTGAATCCACATTCATTACTACACAAAATCATCATAACAACATTGGTGCTTACTATAACATTCCCAAATATTTTATGATTTTTACATAAAATCTCAAGCTTCTAGATGGATTTCCACTAGTACAGAGCAATTTGAATATTATTTTGGTGTTATATTCCACAACTGACCAATTCCCAAAAATTAAACTTGTTGATATTCACGCTCAACTGAACAATATTAACCTACTAAAACACATATATAGCTTTATATATGAATCTATTCAATTAAAGTACCACATTGTGCTTAGATTCAAAGTTAGAATTGGGTCAGACAAAATTTCATAGCTTATACTAGCTAAAAACCCAACCACGGTCACGTTAATCCTTGCTTAAAGAGACAACTAATGTGAATGAGTGAAAAAGAATTCAATTTAGGGTTTTTGAAACGCTTAAAAATAAGATTTGTAACACTTATAAGCATGTCAAAAAATATTCTCAAACCCTAATTTGAAAAAGGGAAGCTCTCCTAACCCTAATTCCCCCAACGTGAGCGCCTTGATAACATGTGTGTTTTGCTTCTAAGGCAAAGCTTGCACGTCTTTGATCAAAGGACAAGCGTGAACTCTTGCTTCTTTCCAAATTTGACGTTTTACTCTTTTGCCCTCAACGTATGAAGCTTATCACAAGAGCAAAATATAAGCCTCTTGCTTCTTGTCAAATTTGGGTTTTTATTCTTTTTCCCTCAACGTATGAGGCTTAGCACAAAGAGTAGAACGTGAGCTTCTTGCCTATTAACAAATTTGGCGTTTTACTCTTTTTCCCTCAACTTGTGAGGCTAAAAACGCATGTGTCTTGCCTCTTCGATCACACTAAGACGCGTTTTGCCTTAAACTCGTGCTTCTTAGGTCAAAAAAGCAAACTCGTGTGTCTTAGTGCCTGGGAAAGCTCGTGTGTTTTGTTTCAATTAGCAAAACTCGTGTAGCTTATCTAGTCCTTTCAACTAAGGAACATTAACGTCATCTTCTAGTACTTGCTTATTAGGGTTTGCTGCATACATACGAATTTCAAAACCCTAATTTGCTTATCAAAAGACCGTGCTAGGCCTCATTTATATGTTTGGCCTCATATATATATTTTCATGTGTAGCCTCACACATACATTTTCATGTGTGTGCTCATACATTATTTTTACGTGTGGCCTCTCACACATATATTTTCGTATGTGGCCTCACATACAATTTTTCATGCTCAACGGCATACACTTATTTTTATAAAACAAGCATGCCAATACAAATATGACTAAGTTGGACACACTGCTCATTATACACAAATAAATACATATTTATTTTATTTTAATCTGCTAGACTCATCAGCCTAGTCAAGCAAGACATGTCTTCAGTCGAAAGACTAAATAAGTCTTATTCGACTTAATATTAGTAATACTCAATACTACAGTATTTACACGAGACATCAGATGTCACAAATAGGGGGATACTCATTAGGGTTTTGGTCTGGTGGTCTACGACATGTGGTGTAGCAGTGCACCCACTAAAGAGAAATTCTGGAAAGTTCTATCAGCAGTTGAGTAAAGGAGTGGTAAGTTGAGTAACTAACTATTCGGCCTCAATCGAAGTGGAGAGCAGTGGTCAACACCTTCTCCACCTTCTCTACTTTTTCATTACTCAACCATCGACACTTTCTTCCAGAGAAGAGGTCAGGTGGTTACAATAGCTAAGATATAAATAGATTTTGAATATATTGAACAAGGGACGACTGAATAAATCTGAAATACGATAATTCCAAGTCCAAGTCTAATACGGAACAACACAAGTTGAACTCGATCATTCAACCTTCTCACACAGAGAATTGTTCATAGTTATTCACACCAATTACGTTCTACAGAGTCTGATACTCTGACCTCAACCTTCTCTTGCTTCCCTCCCTAAGACAAACCCTTGTCCTTCTCATTTTGTGACTTAAGCAAGACTAGAATGGCCATTGCTTGGTTTAGGCCAGGATTGTACAAATTGATCTCTCAAATCTAAACAAAATACTTCAACAATACATATGTTTAAGGATTGACGAATTATCACATACCCTAACATTTCCTAAATTAGCCCTCAATTCGTTTTCCCTACAAATACTTTGGAGACCACAGTGGGAGATCAATCTCTCAGTTACAAATCCAATTTCTCAATTTTCCTCAGTTTCATAAGCGGTTGATTTTAGGTCAGGTTCAATAACTAACTCTCAACACTAATTCTGCTACTACAACGCTGGTGCTCCTAATGCAAGAGACTTTTGCCTAGACTCAGGCAATCGACTAAAACTAAACCTGCTTTGATGGAAAGAGCCATACATGTTAGGAATGAAGAATCCTGTGAGACTTGTGTTAACAGACGACCCACAAATAAGTGATACAACATTCAACCGTCTGTGGGTGTTGTGAGTGAAGAAGGCAAAAGGAAAGCATGCAACGCCAACAATAATTTCAACTCTAACATCACAGGCATACCAACCACATCGAAGGCGAGCGGCACCAGCTGTAGCTCCAGCATCGGCTCGACGACGACATCAACAACCAAGGGAAAATCCGGTCTCTGCTGACTTCCCCAAATCTTAGAGGAGAGTTGCGCTTGGGGACTGAAAGAGAACATAAAAAGCCTTTTCTTATTAGGAGTTTCATCATGTCTAGATATCTATCAATCAAAAAGTTCAATCCATGATAGAACACATGTGTAGACTTCTCTACTGCTCGAAGATACAACATGAAGACATTCTTACCACCATCAACCATGTTGTTTCTGGAAAATTATTATTCCTTACCTAATCAAAATAATTGATGTTGGCATGCCCATCAACATCATTTTTTTCAAAACATTGAAAGCTGCAGGAGTCACTCGACATGAAGTCATCTACTCTCCAAAGATGATCAAAGACCCTGAAGGGAAATCAATAAAAGCATATGGCTACATCATCCTCGGAGTAACAATGGGGAAAGCTCATACAGAAGATAAGTTTTATATCACCAAAGAAAATCTGGGTTATGATATGGTGTTGGGACGCTCATGGATCCACACTAACCAGGTTACAATTCCTACGATACTTACACTGACATCTCCACATCTACAGCGAGATATTAAGCAACCGGGGAGACTAGATGAACTTCCTTTATACCTATAAGAATATCATACTTTGATGGCTATGAAGCAGGAACTTGGAGAGGATGTTGTCTCACATGTCTAGAGATACCACACTCAAGTTGGTCTTACCTGACACATCTCTCTGCTTCTGAACAAGCCTCACTTCCTATATACTTGGGGACTCGGCATTGGACATCGTATTCAAATATTTGAATCGGAAAAGATGTGTCATTACCATATTCATTCATTAAAGCCCCTGCTTCATCTTTTAGAGAAGATTCATTTACTTGTTCTGCATCTACAGAGAACATAGGGTTGAAGATGAGTATCATATTTACAACACGATGAACAACAAGGCATTATCATCTACTGAAGCATCAACTTGTATGCCATACTTCCTAGTCGAAGAGTTCATAAGCTCAGATCCATGTCCTACTCGTGTTCAAAGGGTTGAATGTTCTTTTAGTCCTTTCCCCTTTTATCGACATTTACGCACTAGTATGAAATTACGTTAATAATATTTAAGAAGACGTAATACTTCCAAAGTACTACCCTTGTCGATAATAGAGACATTACTAACCTACACGTCGTGAGAAGTCGATCAAATAAAAGAAAATTATACTCCTCGAATATTTGAACGAGATGACACCCAAGTCTTTAAAATTCCTAGTGCAATGAGACGCAACGATTCAACGGGGAGAAGTTGCGTACCTATTTCAATTGTTCGTCCCACTAGCAGACGACTACGTCAATATGTGTTTTCCTAATCTTCTATTAGAGGATTGATGCACCAACCTCCTCACCTTACAAAATAGAGAGATCCTCATATTGTACAACCACATCCTACATCCAGTTGTGAACCCTTGGGTGTTATTTTAAGACCGACTACCTATGAGGTGCAGATCCATCCATGCACACTCCATCTCACCATTGCTTGATAGCCTCGACGCCGACGGCAACTTCGACTCCAATTTCCATCCAAGTTCTTGCTTCATCCATAACTCATCAGCAACAACCAACAATACATGATTAATTTCTAATGACATGATAACTCCATCAAATAATGTTATGTTTATTCTAGTGGTGGATTCCAAGTGAGATACACTTGAGGAATGGTCAATTGCACAAGGTTTCTTCTTCCCCAACATATTAGAAGATCCACCATCTCTGAAAGACTTGTTATTCAAAGAACTAGATCGCTGTTGGAAAGGTCGAATAAAGTTCATTCACTCTATGAAGGATCAACACATTCATCAATTTTAAACAGAATCAATTGGACCATTAAGTTCAACAACATACAAATTTCCAATTCAATTAGGCTACAACCTCAGCATCAAAGATGGATACTCATGAGTGGGGACTGTCTTTCTCCTCTAATTACTTCTCTGAGATTAGCATCGATTACTTTATCTTTATCAACGTTGGATGCTCACCTTGGATCGACGCCTCTACACCTGCGCTGCCACTCTTGGGGGTACAACACACATAAAGTCGATAATGAAGCACGCCTAAGCTGGATTTTTGTCTACATCAAGAAAACTATTAGGGTTCATCATTAGCCTTTCCTGACTCTGTCTCCACCTTGTTGTTACCAGTTATAACTCGAGCCATCATCTCACATTCACTGGCATTCCATCTTTTGTCTATAACTATTTGTTACTGTTTGCAACTTTTACAATATCAACTCCATGAAAAAGTCAGTCTTCATCGAATTCGAATTCTTGGACACCTCCAAGTGGTATACCCAAGCTATTGCATACTTAATCTCCTAAATCTGAAAAATGCACTTATGAATGGGGCAATGCATCCTTCACGAAAGTTGTTCGTACATGTCTCTATTACAACATACTGAAAGGGCACGTTAATCGGATACATGAGCTAAGATATATGGCTCTTATGTTAGAGTCTATAGAATCTGAAAATTTACACGAGATTACTAATCACGGATGTTCATGCATGATTGGTCGACCTAGCAATCTCCAAATTAATTGATTCTTACTGCATACGATAGCTTAGTCTCTTGGATTCAAAACTTGGGGTCAACCACTGAAAACGGACGTCAGATGAAGTTTCTACAGCCTTTACAGTGAATGATGCATAAACAGAAACTTCTAGAAGGGATTCAAGGTTCCCACGCCATAGCCATCTCAACAACTCTCATGTTTGCTAACTTCTTATTGTGTCTCATCAACTTGGTCGACCAAACTCTTCCATCTCAACAAAAAATTTCAGACATAACATCTTCACGTCCTTGGAATAGAAGAGTGGTGGCATCTTCAACTTCAACAACTACTTCTACTACAAAAAGGGGCTCAGTCAGAAAACCATAACTTCATCTGTGAGCATATGCTCACGTAAATTTAAGAAGAACGAAGTAAGAAACTTACCTTATATATCAGTGAAGACCAAGCCTTTGTCAACATCAAAGAAAATAGAGAAGACCTGCTCTCACTACTCGATGTCATATAAGGGTTAAACCAACAGTTCCTTACATAGTCGAGCTTTCGAATCCAAGAAGAATAAGGACTACTCCTCATGGTGTCTTTTCCGTCGACCAGCCTAGCAAGCTTGTCTGCCTTGCTTTCAAGACAAAGCTTCTCCGCCTGTTATCAATCCAAATTGTTCGTTCAGCCTTTGCTCAAGACTTGCTGCTTTTAAACCCTTATAAATGGTGAGTTTTTGACAATGGTTAGAATTGTGAAATTGACATCTACTAAGAAACAAGAACATATATGTGTATATTTATACGCATATACTTAATATAGAACATTGTCCGTAATCGAATTAAGAACATAAATTCAATCTAAACATTATAAATTGTCCTTGTAGCCTTATCAATACTCATAATATCCATGCTATATCGAACTAGTCTCAAGTCGCATAAATTCCACGACTGAATTCCTCGAACTTGCGTCGAACTAGCATTGCTGTTCTAGCAACGTCTATTAAACTTGGGAATAAATAATGCTTAAACCCTGAAATACATTATAGCTTAACGCTTCATTCGCAACGAATGCACCTCAAATTGCTCTTCTGATCCTAAATGTGCTATTTTAGCACTTTGCTTAAATATAAACCACAAATAATGTGCCACTCTCTCAGATGCGCCACAGTCAAAAAAAAAATATCATAAAAGATGCATTGAAATACTTAGTTAGGCTAACCCTAGCCCTTTCTCATATTAACGCCAAGATAACATTAGCCATTCGTCTTAGCATCACTTTGGCACTAGTTAGCCACAATAGCACTAAAAGCAGTAGCTTTCCTGGTGCTAAACCCTAGCACCTGAGAGGTGCTAACTAACCAAAAATGGTCTTAGCTAGTATATTTTAGCATATTAAGGCCTTATCCCACGTATTGTCAGCTTGGCACCTAAACCCTAACACCAAAGTGCTAACCCTAATTCTAGTGACAAAAGCGCTAACCCTTGGCGCTGACGCCCTTTCTCTTGGACTTGATGCCATTGCAATTGGCACTAACGCCCTTGGCGCTGACACCCTTGCTCTTGGCCGTGACGCCCTTGGCGCTGACAGAGCAGTTGAGAGGATGAAGAGTAGTGGTCAGACAGGTCTTCCATACTTTTTGGGAACCTCCCCACTAAAATCTCCACAATCATCACTTCTTCACCTCTTTCTAACTTCAACGACTTACGAGAACATTAGTATGTCCTCTTCAAACTATAAATGGATGATTCCCATCTTTTCGAAACAAGACAGAAACACACAACAAATAATCAGTCTGAAGAAACTAAAACTTACAGAATTAGCGATTCCTCTACGGAGAATCCATTCTTCTTCATACACTACTGATATTTCTCAACCTTCTTAGCTTCTCTCCGCTAAGACCTACCCTAACTCTTTCCATCTTTGACGTGAACAACCATTTCTTGGTTTAGGCTCGTCCTATTCGAGCTTGATATCTTGAACCTACTTGAAAGTACCACTTTGTAGTTTCCCCCCTAAAACAATTGGCGACCACAGCGGGAGATCAACCTCTCGATTATAAATCCCAATTTTTCAGTTATTTCAAAAATGGTGGATCTTAGGTCTGGAGCAGTTACAACTCCTATCGTTGGTTCAGGGAGTACTGGTGGTGGTAATTCTGAAAACACCCATATTGCTACTGAACCTCCCCGTACTAATTCTACTGCTACGCCTCCTTTCGGTGACAGAACTGCTGAACACACCGAAAATACTCAAACTCCGGTCAACATAGCCGATCTGATGAAGAGTCAAGAAGTCCTTGACAGAGCTCAGGTGGACATGGATACTGCTCAGAAGGAGGTACTCGCTTTTCTCAAGACCCCGACGGAGCAACTCACCCCGCAACACCATTATCGCTTAACAGAGCAGACCAGAACCAACTTTGTAGCGGCTGGTGATGCTGAAACACCTGGGGATCGAAAAGACAAAGGAGTCCATATCATTCCTGATCGACCACCACGAAGGTACCAACAATCTAATTTCGTCACTCATGAAGACCTGGAGAGGCTCCTATAAAACCATGGAAAGAAATAATCATCCTCAACCCATCAACACCAACCTCCTTACCCTCCTGAAATCCATAGCATCCCTCTCCCGACAGGTTACTTTTCTCCAACTTTCTCATTGTACGATGAAACTGGAAATTCTCGTGAACATGTTTCTCGATTTCTCGAATCCCTCGGGGGGCACGAATACAATCATGTACTACGCCTTAAAGAATTTGCAAAGTCTCTCACTAGAAGAGCCTACACGTGGTATAACAACATTGCTCCCAATAGCATCTCTGGTTGGGAAAACATGGTTAATGCCTTCTACAGAAAGTACTTCTTCGTCTTTGAGCAGATCATCCTGTCAGACTTAGGAAGAATGTTCAATAGGAATAATGATCATCCGAATAAATATGTGAAAAGGTTCAGAATTCAAGCTCTGGATTTTTATGATCCGAATGTGACAGAATATCAACTGGTGGAGCTCTGCATTAATGGTATGATCCCTTTTTACCATGCCTTTCTTAAAATTTTACGTTTTCAGACTTTCTCTGAGTTACATGAAGCCGTAAAACAATGTGCCATAACTTCTCCTGCCCTCCTGGAGAGAACTAAACCAATAAGAGAAGAAAGTCGTGGAGATACTCGTGTGAATGGACGGCTAGTCAACAAGCAGTACAATATTCAACCGTCAATTGGTGTTGGCAGTAATGAAGGTCCAAAGAGGAAAGCTACATCTCAACCAGAGGCGCAGACAAAACACTCTCCTTCCCATCCGCCCTTGACACCAGTGCCAACTCGAAAATCAACTTTGTCTCAGAACACCACCAAATCTTCACAACAACAGTTACAGTCGCAATAGGGACAAGATGTTAAACCAAACATAATGTCCCTGGACTTCCCAATTCCAATAGAGGAGGTACTTGAACTAATCAAAGCGTGGATAGAAGATGGTACTCTCCAGTTACCCCGTGTGCGATGACTTCCCACAGCTCAGCAGATGCAGATCCTAAATACTATCATTATCATCGATATGTTAATCACCCGAATACCGAATGTAACAACCTAAAGCATATTTTCAAAGAAAAATTAGAATCATGAGAGTTGCAATTAGAAGATGAAGGATTCCACAAAAACCCCCTTCCTGTCAGAAACTTCACTCTCTCTAGGAATTCAACCAACTAGACAGTTCAATCTCTGATGGAACACATGTGTGAGCTTCTTTATATCTCGAAGGGACAACGTGAAGACAGCTTTGCTGCCCTGAACTATGTCATAGCCGGCAAACGCCTATCCTTTGCGGAAAGGACTCGCTCCCAAGTCAAGTCTTCATGGAAGAACTTGGTCGAAAAACAATGAAAAATACGACCGGGGACTCCCACGAAGCTCGAGAGTCAGACTCAGACTCTAAAACTCGATCAAGTAAGTCTCATTTCTCAAGAATCTTTGCAATAAGTGATCCCATACCCTGTCATAACCCAAGATCTCTGTCTAGAGGACATCCATGTCATGGCTAAAAGATGTGAATGGGGAGCCGATCTATAAATATTTTGTCAAATGTTTAAAAATTGCTTTTGCTAAGCACGGGAAGGTTCATAACTCACTTGTGAGTCAAATTGTTTCCGGGGATAAGAAGGAATGCCGACAACAACTCTTGGACGCCCAAGGAGGAGACTTTCCAGACGAGATGATAAAGCCTGGGCCTTTCCGAATTGGAGACACAGTTCTGAAAGTCACCAAAAAGGCACAAGTTCTCACATCCGATCCTCTGGATATCAAGGAAGAATCTTACACGATTACTGAGACTCTACTAGGTGGTCACTACAAGCTTACGAACAGTGACAAGCCATAAGGAGTATTGATTCATGGCAAGTGGCTCAAGACTTGCAAAACCTTAGTGCTTCACCAGTTTAATCCAAATATTTCCATATTTCGTACAATATTTATATTTTCTCTAAAATGAGTGCAATATTTATGCACTCATAGTTAGGTTTTCAAGTTTATCAATCGATTCAAATATTTTTATTTGTTCCAAAAAAATAACAAATGAGTCTATCTCTCTTCACAAATAACTTATCAAAAACCTACCTACTCAAAATCCCAAAATAAAACCATAAACATACTCCACAAAATGATAAAACTAGAAGAATTCCTTAAAAGCTGGCTCAGTCCCTATATAATACTCCTTCTCCATCCTTTCAAGAGCCTCCATCTCAAGAGTCAGTTCTTGGGAAAGCCTTTCGACTTCTTCTCTATCCTGGGTCACCACCTCTAGATTAGCAAGTTCTCCTATTTCAACAAAATATTCTCGCATGGCCCCCAGACGATCGCGCACATAACATTTAGACCAGAGTTCTCAACATTACTTATAGCCTCCTACCACTCTTAATAGACTGCATCAGAAACTTCATGCCGAGAAAGCGAGAACGTCTCTTGTATAATGGGTAACAAGTTGGACACGACTAGTTCTAAAGCTCTACAATTCTTGGGATTACCTGCAGAGAAGTGACCGAACTTCTTCCATATCTTAGTATATAATTCTACAAAAGCGTATAAGACAACAAATCCTCCAACACGTTCATACCCATGAAGAATTCTACCGGAACCAAAGTCAACATCAATACCCGCATTAGGATGCTCAATGGAGGCGTTCCCCCTAACAAGCATGCAAGCAGAAGTCTTTTCATGATTTTTCAGTAGGGGAGAGCATAACATCTATATTGGGATCAACAGTAATTCTTGTTCCTTCATTAGAAAGATCAATTCTCTGATTTTGATCATTCTTCCCCTAAAAGTAGAGAGGATATGAGCAAATTGAGAATGCCTTAAACACGAAATTCTTGAGCATGAACCATTAAACTAATCATACATACTCATAAACATCATATAAAATCATTACAAAGTGTTATTCAATAGATTATATGAGTTGGAACAATCACAAGATGTTTTACAAAAACGCCTCAAAAACAATTTTCAATGCCCTTCGGAAACTCTGAATCTGACAACAATTGGTGATGAATCTGGGAATGGTTCTTATATCAAAAGTTTCATATTTGAATCTACTACAACTTTTCAAAAGGGAGCATCAGTCAGACAAGTAAGCTAAGATCTACGGCTAGCGAGTCAAATCTGAAAACTGTAAGGATTTTCCTAGATACTTTCTGAGTTCTACTTTTTTCGGTCACTCTTGAGACTGGATTCTTTCATATGTTAGTTTTCTCCTAACTCAAGATTTAAGCATGAGAATAATATTCTTTGAAACTTCTAACTTCTTATTGTTAGTGTGCATAAACTTTATATCTTCGTAGCTCTTTGGATGTATGTGCTCTGAAGTATTTGGAAGTTGGAACTTAGGTTTTGTGGGTATACCTCTTGTAAACCCTCCCGAGACTATAAATTTTCAACCAGGGACACCTATGGGTTTAAAGGATTGTTATACATGCTAAGTGTAACCAAATTGTAACCGAAATAAAGTTGTCGTATTTTAGTTTAGGTTAGTTTAGATAGTAGTTTGCTCGAGGACTAGCACAAGCTAAGTGTGGGGGAATTTTATAAGTGCATAATTCATATGTTTATAGTGTCAATTCCATACTTGTTTTAGTTAGATTTATTGCATTTGGTCGTATTATTACTTTGTTTTCTATTTTATTTGTATTTTAGGAGTTCATTCCTGCATGAAAAGGAGAGTCCAAAGGATGAAAATACAACTTTGAAACAAGAGTTCTAGGAAGATTTACGGTTGGAAAAGTATCCCAAATGCCAACCGTAAACAAAATGAATTTTGGACAACAAATTCCAGGAAAAGTTACAGTTGGCTTTAGAATCTCAAACCCAACCTTAAAATTATATGAAGAGATTTGAAGATTTTTTAATTTCCATCTTGTAGATAATTGAAAGACTAAGCCAACCCAAAGAGAATGAGGTCAATCGGACATCATATGAGGGAGTTATGATCAAAACGGTGAAATACAAAAAGTGTCCAGGAATAATTACGGTTGGAATTCTGGACTCGAATCCAACCGTAAATCTAACGAACTTTGAAGAGATTTTTGTGTCAAAATTTCGATTGGTTTTCTTGGGTTGAAACAAACCGTAACTAGGGTAGTTTGGCACGCGTTTGGGCTTCTCAAATAAGGAAAACACGGTCCCGGAAGGATTCAAAACCCTAGAAAGAGAGGAGACTTGAAGGCCAAGCATTGAAAGCTATAAAAGAAGACATCTAAGGCTCAACAACAAACATCCCATTACATCTTTTATTATATTCTACATCAAAAACCTAGGGTTTATCCCTTTAGAGGAAAACCATTCTTCTTTGTATTATGAGTAGCTAATTCTTTTGTTGATTAAGGATGAACTCAATGTTCTAGACGTGAAGCTTCATTAGTTATACAAGTTTATTTAGAGTTTTAATCATAATCGATTGTCTTTACTATATCAATGTTTATGGATAACTCTTAGATTGTTTGGGATGCATACTAAATTAATCTCTTGATTATTCTATCGCTAGTAGAGAGTTGAGCGATCCGTAATTGCCGTGCGCCTCCTACACAAGTAGAGAACGTGAGACCTTGCAGAGGGATTCTGTGGAGCAATCGTGTGTAGAGAAAACACTAGTAAGCAGACCGAGCTTATGCGTTTGATGCTAGGATCAACCTAAATTCACAAACCCTAATGCATTCGATTGGGTTACACCTTTCGAGCTTATTCATGGTGACTCAGATGAATAGAATCTGGTAGTCGAGTGTTTCCGTATACATTGATAAAATGAGTTTGTGGGATAGCAGAGCTTATTGCTATTCTACGGTTGGTGATGAATGGTTCTTACAAAAGATAAATAAGTAAACTAATTCAGTCAATATTTGGTAACGGCGAAGGACTCCCTAATCATATTTCTTTCTTTATTATTATTTTTTCATTGTTCTTTTAGTTAATTAAACCAGTCCCCCCCTTTGTCTTTACTTTTATTCTTAGTTGCTAATCTAAATAACATCTCAATTACACATCTCTTTGTGGGAACGATCCTTACTACCGCTCTATTATTATTTAATTAGTGAGAAATATCTTGAGTAATTTGTTGCACTTACGACACACATCAAATTTAGGCGCTGCTGCCGGGATCATGAAACTCTTTAAACAACACGAGCAACTGGAAGAAGATGGAGCATCATAGGAAACTCTTTAGGAAATTAATAGGTTCATAAATATGGAATTCCAACGTTGTTGGGATAATGGAGATTATGAGGTTGACGAGAATTATGATGACGATTACGAAGATGAGCAACATTTGGAAAGTTCTTGCAACAATGATGAAGTTATTCCAACTTCGGATCATAATAACGATCATTATCCTATTCAAAAGAAGGAGATTGGATATGACATATATATTGTTATAAATGGTGTAACGTACTCAAATGAAGATATTAGAAGCTGCACCAACGAATTAAACTTTCTAGGAGAGGACTATGATTATGATGATGAGTGTGTTGAAGAGATGGTGATTGATAATGAAACCAAATTGATTGATTTTGTGGAAGACCCAATTGAGATGCCAAGGATTATAATGATGCTAAGATTTCAATTGAAGCATAATCTGACAAGAATGGCTTTCAAAAAGTTTGATAGGGGACCACGAGACGTACGAGGTAAATAGTTCGTTGGATTTATTTAAGAATGATGAGCATCCGGTAATACAAGAGATTGTGAAAGGTTTGTCTTATCCTTTGCATAACTCTATATCTTTTGATCCTCCTTCCCCAATCGAAATAATTCCCCAAAGAGTTGTTAACCCGATTTTTAAGAAGCTTGATCACTTAGGGTTGATTATATATGCTACTAAAATTCTTGAGATTTATTTTGCTTCTAATTATCCACCACTAGATGTGTTTGATTCTATCATTGTGCAGGTTCACCGAGAGGAACCTAAAGAAGTTTCCACTTTCTATGTTCTTTATACACTTCCAAGTGTAGAAAAACTAAGTATGGGGGTAACTTCCACCAAATAAAATTTTTATAATTTATATCTAATGCTAATCATTGTGTGAAGTTGTTATTAGAACTGCAGATTATTATTTGGATGGATCCCCAGACTTTCAGATTGTTGGTTTACGGGCGATAACTAGACGGTCAGGCTGAGGACGTTAAACTAAGTGTTGAATAGGAGGCAACCCATTGGTTTCATATTTCTATATTTTTCTTTTAATTTTTTCATATCATAAATACAGATTTCCATCTTGATTTTACATTGGAGGAGTCAATTTACATTAAGGACAATGTAAAGTTTAAGTGTGGGGGAGTGGTTAAGCATTTAGATTTTTAGTATTCACTTTTGTAGAAGTTTTAAACTTTGTGTACATATTTGCATGAAAACCTCCAACTTTTAGGTACTTTAGAGTCACTTCGTATACTTCTAGCTAAGCTCCATACAAAGTTATTACCGAAATAATTGAAATTATAATTATTAGAGAACTATATTCCGAGTTCTTAGTTGTTGAGAGGTAATACCGACAAAATGGACAGCGACTGCAGATAGAGAATATTGTTTTTGAGAAGTTGATCATTCAATACCCATGAGTGAGGCACCAAACCTTCAATTATCCGTTTAGAGTGTTTCATCTACGCAAATTCCGGGTAGAATGATGAGCTACCAACCCTCGCACCAATTTCAACACTACTTTTTGATCTCTTGAGTGATATTTCTATCAATCATGAGGGTGTCATCATAATTGTTAACTCTATCTTGTAGTTTTGTTTGCAGTTGGCACCATTGACTTTCGACTACAACAGGTCCATAGAAACACCATAATCATCAACAAGAGCGACAACAAAATCATAAAAAAAGTTGAAGACATTCAAGGTTTACAAGCAACGGTACAAGAAAGAGCAAATTTTATATTCAAGCAAAGAAACAATACAATGAGCATAATTATAAATACATCTTGAAGACTCCTGTACAAGAAATCAAAAGATGAGAGTTAGTAAAGTTCATGATATCAAGACAATAAAAGTTGTGAAGAATCAAGCGGTAAATTCCTTATCCCATGCCCATGGAAATTTCATTGTTCATTTTATTTTATTTATCAGTTTTGTTCTATTATATAAATAAAAAAAGAAGGAAAAACGGATTTTTTTAAAAAAAATATATGTATAAAAAAAGAGTTTGTTTTTATATTCATTCAATAAGGCCGTGGGGAAGAAGAAATTTATAAAGAAGTTTCAAGCAATAAGGAATTGAGAAAAAAGAATTACATTTGTCAAGGTTCTACGAAGTTCAAGATTTCATCATCAATTGTTGAAGACCGAAGACTGAAGACGTTTCTATTGGATGCTATGAAAGTGGTGTTGATTGTGAATCAGGTGAGAAGGTAAGTAAACGTTCCTATCCTTGCATAGTGGTTGATTTCCTTTCGTAGAGATCAGTGTAGGAAAATAAAAAGGTTTCTTTCTCGTCCCACATCTCTATGGGGTAACATATTCATATAATTCGGAAGGTTACCTTTCCTTGCCACCATTTAACGTGTGCAGGATTTCTATCTTCACTCCTTCCTTCACATATGTGAGAACCATAAAGTGCGTCTTTTGAGTGTCAAATTCATAAAATCTTATTGGTGAGGCAAAATATTTTTTCGGTCACTCTTGAGATTGATTCATTCATATGGTGGTTTTCTCCTAACTCAAGTTAAGCATGAGAATAATATTCTTTGAAATTTCTAACTTCTTATTGTTAGTGTGCAGAAACTTTATGTCTTCGTAGCTCTTTGGATGCATGTACTCTGAAGTATTTGGAAGTTGGAGCTTAAGTTTTGTGGGTATACCTCTTGTAAACCCTCACGAGACTATAACTTGCCAACTAGGGACACCTAGGGGTTTAAAGGCTTGTTATACATGCTAAGTGTAACCGTATTCTCAGCGAAATGGAGTTGTTGTATTTTAGTTTAGTTTAGTTTAGGTTAGTTTAGATAGTAGTTTGCTCGAGGACTAGCAAAAGCTAAGTGTGAGGGAATTTGATAAGTGCATAATTCACATGCTTATAGTGTCAATTCCATATTTTTTTTAGTTATATTTCTTGCATTTTATCTTGTTATTACTTTGTTTTCTATTTTATTTGTTTCTTTAGGAGAATCATCTGAAATCAATGAAAATGGTGTTAAAGAAAGCTAAAAAGAGGAAAAGAGTTCATTCTGGCATGAAAAGGAGAATCCAGAGGATGGAAACACAACTTTGAATTAAGAGTTCCAGGAATATTTACGCTTGGAAAAGTATCCCAAATGTCAATAGTAAACAAAGTCAATTTTGGACAACAATTTCCAGGAAAAGTTACAGTTGGCTTTAGATTCTCAAACCCAACCGTAAATTAGATGAATATATTTGAATATTTTTTCATTTCCATCTTGTAGAGAATTGAAATAAGAAGCCAACCCAAAAATAATGAGGTCAATCGGACATCATATGAGGGAGTTATGATCAAAACACTGAAATAAAAAAAGTGTCCAGGAATAATTACGGTTGGAATTCTGGACTCGAATCCAACCGTAAAACGAACTTCGGAGATATTTTTGTGTCAGAATTTCGGTTGGTTTTCTTGGGTTGAAACCAACCGTAACTAGGGTAGTTTGGCACGCGTTTGGGCTTCTAAAATAAGGAAAACAGGTCCAGGAAGGATTAATCCCTAGAAAGAGAGGAGACTTGAAGGCCAAGCATTGAAAGCTATAAAAGAAGTCATCTAAGGCTCAAACAACACATATACCATCACATCTCTTATTATATTCTACATCAAAAACCTAGGGTTTACCCCTTTAGGATAAAACCATTCTTCTTTGTATTATGAGTAGCTAATTCTTTTGTTGATTAAGGATGAATTCAATGTTCTAGACGTGAAGCTTTATTATTCATACAAGTTTATTCAGAGTTTTAATCATAATCGATTGTCTTTACTATATCTAATGTTTTATGGATAATTCTTAGATTGTTTGGGATGCACACTAAATTAATCTCTTGATTATTCTATCGCTAGTAGAGAGTTGAGCAATCTGTAATTGTCGTGCACCTCCTACACAAGTAGAGAACGTGAGACCTTGCTGAGGGATTCTGTAGAGCAATCATGTTTGGAGAAAACACTAGTAAACAGACCGAGCTTATGCGTTTGATGCTAGGATCAACCTAAATTCACAAACTCTAATGCATTCGATTGGGTTACACCTTGAGAGCTTATTCATGGTGGCTCAGATGAATAGAATATGGTGGTCGAGCGTTTCCATATACAGTGCTAAAAGGAGTTTTGGGGATGGAAGAGTTCTACGGTTGGTGATGAATGGTTCTGACGAAAGATAGATAAGTATACTAATTCATTCAATGTTTGGTAACGGCGAAGGACTCCATAATCATATTTCTTTCTTTATTATTACTTTTTTCATAGTTCTTTTAGTTAATTAAACCAATCCCCCATTTTTCTTTACTTGTATTCTTAGTTGCTAATCTAAATAACATCTCAATTACATAGCTCTCTGTGGGAACAATCCTTACTACCGCTATACTATTATTTAATTAATGAGAAATATCTTGAGTAATTTGTTGCACTTACGACATGCATCACATACCAACGTGAAGCTAAAGTCAAAAGACCTTTAACATCCTTGAAGACCTGTAGATGATCAGAAATTCTTATAACATGAAATATTCCATCTTCTTTCAAAACATTAACCACCAAAGGGTCACTCAACATCACTTTGCACCAGATCATCCACTTTTTCATGGGGTTTTGATGTGTCTTGAACTCGACAAAAGAAGGTACATAATCTCCCCTTTGCAAACAAAGTCTCGGGATGGTCTCAGGAACAACACTCTGAGGGACAACATATTTATCAAATTTTGGGATAAAGCTACCAATAAAACCAGAAGGCACAACAAGCTCTTCAGAAATATACTCCTGAAATTCATCATGGAAATGAGGTACGCTCTCAAGAAATATAGCATCATAAATTTTTTCTTTGTTCTGATCAAAAGATTTGTCAACATCATTTTTACATTCATTAGTCATCTGCAATACATTCAAACACTCCTTATATCAAAAGTTGATTGAAACCCTAGTTTGCTAAAAGTTAATGATTTTCAAGAATATGTATAATCCTAAAATAAAAAACTAAGGTTCAAAAAGAAAAGCCATAATGACGTTTAAAAAAATAGTGAAAGAAATAAGACGCTTACGTTCTTAGTTTGGTCGGCCATGGCGCTTGCTCGAGATCAAAATTCCTAACTTGTTAATGCCGTGAACTTAGAGGACTGATCAACTCTTATCATGCCATTAAAAAAATATACATAAAAAAAAGAAGAGGAAGTCACGTAAAAAAAAAAGAAGGAGGAAATATATATATATATGGGTGCCAACTTCAAGAGTCCTTGTCAATTTAGAAACCAAAGAAAAAAAAGTGGTGCAAGGTTGCCCTTTTCTTGGCTGCATCAACTTTGGTCTATCCCGCCCGTGGTAGCTAATATTCCAAGCAGAGACAAGAGCACCTACTATCTCAACCCAAATTTAACACTAAGGGGTGCACATCTCAATATCCCAGAAGTTAAGTATGTCTTTCTCTATTATTAAAAATTTAAATTATGCATATATAATTATTGAAAGCATATTGTCACCATCTAGTGCTTACTGTGCAACATTACTGTTCCTCACTAAGCAGTGGACTTAATGTAGATGGTGAGTTTTTGACAAGGGCTAGAATTATAGAATTGCTCTTTACTAAGCATATATATGCATATTTATACGCATATACTTAATAGAGAATACTGTACTTCCGTTTATATTCCGCAAGCGAATTAAGAACATAGATTCTATCTAAATATTCTAAATTGGCCTTGTAGCCTTATCAATACTCATAATATCTATGCTATATCAAGTCTTATAAATTCCACGACTGAATTCCTTGAACTTGCATCGAATAAGCATTGATGTTCTAGCAACATCTATTAAACTCGAGAATAGATAATTCTTAAACCCTAAAATACAGCGTAGCTTAACGCTCCATTCGCAACGAATGCACCTCAAGTTGCTCTTCTGAGCCTAAATGTGTTATTTTAGTTTTTTGCTTAAATATAAGCTACAAATAATGCAACACTCACTCTGATGCGCCACAGTCGAGAAGCAATGTCATAAAAGATGCATTGGACCTCTCAGTTAGGCTAACCCTATCCTTTTCTCATATTAACTCCAAGATAGCATTAACCATTCGGCTTATCATCCATTTGCACTAGTTAGCCACAATAGCGCTAAAAGCGGTAACTTTCCTGACGCTAAACCCTAGCACATGAGAGGTGCTAACCAACCAAAATTGGTCTTAGCTAGTACATTTTAGCCTAATAAGGCCTTAGCCCACGTATTGTCAGCTTGGCACCTAAACCCTAGTACCAAAGTTCTAACCCTAATTCTAGTGACAAAAGCACTAACCCTTGGCGCTGACGCCCTTGCTCTTGGACTTGACGCCATTTCCCCATGTGCTAACGCACTTGCTCTTGGCATTGACGCCCTTTCTTTGGCCATGACGCCCTTGGCGCTGACATCCTTTCTACTGGCCGTGATGCCCTTGCCTTGGCTTATGACGCCCTTGCTAGGCCGTGACGCTCTTGTCCAATCCCCATGACGCCCTTGCCCTAGCTCCAATGTGTTCCTAGCAAAACCTAATGCCTCTAGGGATAACGCTTCCTTATCCATACTTAGCGACTTACCTACACGTATATTTATGTTAAACCTTAGTGCTAACTATACAATTGAAGTGCTATCTCCGAACCTTCTTGGAACTAGATTCCTAACCCTATTATAATTGATATTTACTAGAGGTTATGCATATTGGTCTTATTCCCGAGACATTATCACATTAGACTTTTATATTAAAAAAGAGCTAGCGCATTATTATTTGAACTAGGTAGCTATTGTTATCTTTACTAGTTACTTTCCTCAGAAATACGTCTTTCTTCTCAAGATATATTCTACACCGAGTCTTGTATGAATTCCAGCGGGTCTCCTTGCTTTAGAAGCCCTCTACAACATTTGGCCTCAAATGCCTCTCAGACTTTCGATAAGTCACTTCTGAGCTAATACTTAGCCATTAAATATGCCATGTTGCTTCCAAACAAGTACATGACCATTAAAATTCCCAGAATCGACACTAATCAGTCTGGCTATCAATCAAGTGAGTCGCACAAATTACCTCACTGACTTAGCAAGTCATTTGACTTTGACTTAATCAAAACCATAATGGCTTATAACTCCACTATTTTCATGAGATATCAAATACAACATGGGGGAATTCTCATTAGGGTATTGGTCTGGCGGTCTACGACATCGTGGATGGTGACACAGCTCCCACAAACAAGAAGGTAATAAGAAGTGGGCGGTTATAGAGCAGTTGAGAGGATGAACAATAGTGGTCAGACAAGTCTTCCCTACTTTTTGGGAACTGCCCACTACAATCTCCACAATTATCTAGTCGAAACAACACAGAAACACACAACAAAATAATCAGTCTGAAGAAACCAGAACTTACAGAATTAGCGATTCCTCTACGGAGAATCCATTCTTCTTCATACACTACTGATATTTCTCAACCCTCTTAGCTTCCCTCCCCTAAGACCTGCCCTAATACCTTTCATCTATGTAATCGAAGCAGGACGTGAACGACCATTTCTTGGTTTAGGCTCGTCCTGTTCGAGCTTGATCTCTCGAACCTACTTGAAAGTACCACTTTGCAGTATATTTGTTTTCACCCTACAACAACCCTAAGCTTTCTTGTCAGCTCTAGCCAAGCTTACCTAAAAACTCCATCTTATCTGCATCAACTTCATCCAAGGCTTGTCCGTCTAGCCTTCAAAAAGTACCTGCTACCTAATCGAAGCTTATTTTTCCTGGATCCAACATGCTTGTTCGTTCATGCACAATGCTTGTCTATGCAAGTCTTTCCTTGTCCAGCAGCCTTCTAACCATGTTTCGTCGCGCCTTCCAAGTTGTACTTGTCCAATCAACTTCAAGTCTTGCCTTGGTCTTCCAGCCACGGATCTCTATTTGTCTACCCAAGATGGCATTCTCGCTTTCCTATTCAAAGATCAAGTCAACTGCCAAATTTATGGTAATATCTAACAACTAAGCCTTGTTGTTTAATTTTTGTAAATATTAATCCTCATAATTCTGCAAAGAATATTAAAGCAGGTGCTCATCCTTGTCTCTCTATAAGTATGAATGAGCTTATCAAAGCAACTACATATACAATCAAATTTAATAAATTGACCAACATTCATTACTGTAAAAACATTATCTTAACAATATTGCTGCTCACTACGATATTCCCAGATGTTCTATGATTCTTACATGAAAAATCTCAAGATCCTAGATGGATTGTCCACTAGTCTAGAGAAAATTCGAGTATCATTTGGTTCTATATTCCATAGGCGAATTCCCAAAATTACCTTATCTCAACATTCATTTTCTACTGAATAATGTTGACTTACCTATACAACTTTGTGTAAATAAATCTCAAGCTCCTAGATGGATTGTCCACTAGTATAGAGCAATTTGAGTATAAAATTTAATGCTAATTAATACCTTTCAAAACAGAGGCTTAAGTACATATCTCTCAAAATATCAAGCTCCTAGATGGATTGTCCACTAGTATAGAGAAATTTGAGTATCATTTGGTGTTGTATCCCGCAGCTGGATTCCCAAAAATTAACGCATGTCAATATTCACGCTCAATTAAACAATATTGACTCACTAAAATACCTATATAGATTTATATAGAATTTACATACGAGTTTACATCTTAGTGTTCAAACGGCACAATGCCTCAACACACATCTCAGTGTTCTGAGGCACCGCTTCCTCAACACTCATCTCAGTATTGTGAGGCACCGCTGCCTCAACACTCATCTCAGTGTTCAGAGGCACCACTGGCTCAACACTCACCTTAGTGTTCTGTGGCACCATTGCCTCAAATACTCATTTTATTATTCTGACGGAAGCATTGCCTCAACACTTTCTACAACCAAGTAATATTCCAAAGACCTTCTCGTTGTTGTTACGGTAGAAGAAGAATGCTCCAAATACCTAAAAGTACAATCGCAGAAAGAAAAAAAACTTGCTCAGCCAACTGCTACTCCTCTGGTAATATCTAACCATTGAACTATGAAGTTATATTTCGTCTTCTGACAGGCCACCATCTAGTGCTTACCACGCAACATTACTCGTTCCTCTCTAAGTAGGGGACTTAATGTAGATGGTGGATTTTTTACAAGGATAAAATAGTAAATTACATCTCAAGGCCCGGGTCTGAGAAACACTAAACTCTAAAATTCTGCAAAAAATTCTTAAATAGGTGCTCATCCCTACCCTCTTTCAGGTGTTATCCATGTCTATATGTATGGCCAACTACATATACGATCAAAATTGATGAATTGAATCAACATTCATTATTATACAAAATCATCGGAACAACACTGGTGCTTACTACAACATTCCCAGATGTTTTATGATTTTTACATAAAATCTCAAGCTCTTAGATGGATTGTCCATCAGTATAGAGCAATTTGAATATTACTTTGGTGCTATATTCCACAGCTGAATTCCCCAAATTACCCATGTTGATATTCACGCTCAACTGACCAATATTAACCAACTAAAAACACACACACATATATATATATATGAACCTATTCAATTGAAGTACCATATTGTGCTTACACTACACCATTTTCCTTGATTAGTAACTAGATTTCGCAACAGCTTTGCCCCCTGTTGCGAATTTTCTGTTACTAATTTCAGTTGTAAAAAATTCACAACAACTCGTCTTTGTTATAAAATTCGTAACAATTTAAGATAGTTGTGAGTCGCAACAGATTGGAGTTGCATATGTGCCACTCGTGAGTATGGATGCCCACACTTAAGCTGACTCAGTTTTAGCCCATTCAGATAATTGATAGTCATCTTAATTAAAAACTGACTCGGATTTAGACTATATCGAACAAAATTATCTCATTCTCTATCTCGTTCTCGTTTTCATTCTCTTCTATCAATCTCACTCTATACTCTGATTTCACAGAACTTATGAAGTCTCAAATCAGTAATCTCTCCGAGATTAAAGCAGAATGATTTGTTCATTTCAGAGACATGAAATCCCAAATCAATCCGACCAATTTATTAAGGTAATTTTTTTCAATCTGGGAAAAAAGCTTATTAGGGTTTAGACTAACAAATCTCAGATCCTCCTTCATTTTCTAAAGTTAGGGTTATGTCATTTCATAAGTTCTAGTTTTGTAGAGTTCTAGTGGGTTTTTGGTATAGTTCATTAATGTTGTGTTTTTTTTTCGATTGCTGAAGAGTTAGGGTTCTTCAATTTTTTAAAGAATTTTATGTCTTATCATCACTGAGATGAATGGAAGAGATTGGGGTTGAGTTAGAGTTAAAATCGATATGGAAAGATGGGTTTTCATCTGATTTGAGTTTGCACAGAAGTCATGAGAATTTTGGGAAGGATTTGAACAGAGAAACCAGTAAAGAGATGGAGCTGCAGTCGTTGATTTTGCTTTACTTTTGTATACCATTCTCTGTAGCTTCCGTCGTTGAAGATGTACTTAAGCAAAATTCAGTATCACAATATTCTCACTTGATGGTCATCTTTTTCAGGTTGAGTATGCTTTAGAAGCTGTACAGAAAGGAAATGCAGCTGTTGGTGTTAAAGGTACTGATACTGTTGTTCTTGGTGTCGATAAGAAATCTACTGCTAAACTTCAAGACTCTAGGTATAACCCTTTTTCACTATTTCGCACTTTAGTATTTGAGTTTTGCTATTTAGATCTCGATATGTAACTTTTTGCTTGTTTGTTGAAATGGTGTAATTAGTTTTAGATGAAATTTTAGGGTTTCTGTTTGTTAAAGGTACTTTAGGGAAAATATGATTGGGTTAGCTGATTAGCAATCGAAACCTAATCCTAGAGTTGATTCTAGACCTGAATTTGATTAAACTAGGGTTTGGCTATCTTATGTATAAGAGTTACTGTAGCATTATGATTAACCCTTGTTGTTGATGTTCTTTCCATTTAACTACTTCAGCACTAGCATAAGAATCCCTAATGATACCGAATCTTCTGCACTCCCCCACCTTGTCTCTGTTCTAGAACTAAAAAAACCCAGAGTTATTACTACATTTGCATCGATGGAACCGACTACTTTGTAAGAATTAACACTTTTTCTTTGTGGGTTTTTAGAGAATTTACGAATTTTATGTTTTAATTTGTATTTTGTTGGGGTTTGGTTCAGGAATGTTCAGATAGAGGAGCTTCCACCTGCGCTTGATTTAACTTCAGAACCACCTTCTGTTTTCGATGGAACAACAAGGTTGAATATTTCATACATGTGCCCTTATGCTCAGCGTGTATGGATTACAAGGAATTCCAAGGTAAGTAAAAATGTTGCTTAGAATTATGTAAGCAAAAATGAATTTAGTGGCATCTATTAGGTTGAATTATATGGTGAATTGATTTTATTTTCATCTAATATAAGCCATCATATTTGTTGCTTAGAATTTTTTTCCCTTGACGAATCATGTGCTCATATACTACTTTGTTTTACTTGCTGTGGTAGATGCTTTTATGATGTTTTCTCCCTTAATGTACCATATCTTGTATAAATATTACTTTTCTTTTTTGTGTTTCAGCCTTGCAAAGATTGATCCCCGTCTGCTCGACATTAAGCATTTCTCTGATGTTGAACAGGATAAACCTACGGTAACTCATGTTACATCTAAAAATATCAAGAGTTAAATGAAGTATCTATTTTCCATCACCATTGATTAATATCAGACTTCTGATTTTCTAAGTTTGTTTGTAAGTGAAGGATGTTCTTGACGATTGTTATTTTTCAGACTCAGGTAATCGTAGGTCTTTGTGTTATATCCATTTTCCATTGTTACCTTTATACCTACTCATCTTATAATCATTTAGTACTCGTGTAGTTTTCAACTTCATTGTACGATATGTATAATCATGTTAGTCTGTGTTTTCACATAAAGTATGTTTGTGTTTGTTGAACTTCTAATGATTACATCAGTTTTAAGAATCATTTGAGTAGACCGAGTCTTATTTACAAGGCCTTTGTTTGATGCATTTCCTATCTTGTCTCATTGTAGGTTTTCTGCAAACCACGACAGATATGAAGCATGATTATACCCAATTGCAAACCACTATATCTAATTGAAGAAATCTCTTGTAAGATTTTCATTTTTCTTAACACATGTAAGATTTGATTCTTTTTTCAACACTTTGTATGATTTCCTTGGATGTAATACTATGGTTAAACTGAAGAGTAAAAGAATTGGAATTCAGGGAATGATTTAATGCTTGCTTGGTGTTCAGAATGCTGGGAACCCAAATTTTAACAGGGTAACTTGATTTTGTTACAGGGAACTTCAATTTTGATTCCAATTAAAACAAAAAAGGATTCTCAAATAAAAGTGCTAACGCCACAACCAACCCATAAATTGTTAAAGCTTCCATAAAAGCCAACGAAAATTGTTGAAAATAGCATATTGGAAGATCAATCGGGATTTATTATCATAACCTACATTTTTCACGGATTCATAAAGAATTGATCCATTTAAACCATGATCAGGTTTTGACCGGTCAAAACCATTATTTTTTTGATGTTATAAAAAATTCGCAACTGTTTAAAACTGTTGCGACTATCTAATTTCGCAACTGTTTGAAACAATTGCGATCTTTTAACGTTGCTATAGTTTAAAACTGTTATGACCAAAAATTTACAACAATAATGTAGCCGTTGCAAAATATTGCAACATCGACTTTCCTAACAGAGCAGAACTGTTGTGACCCCACTTTGCAACTGCCACTCACTGTTGCTAATCACTAAATTTGGTGTAGTGTTAGATTCAAAGTTAGAATTGTGTTGGACATAATTTCATAGCTTCTACTAGCTAAACACCCAACCTCAGTCACATTAATCCTTGCTTAAAGAGACAACCAATGTGAATGAGTGAAAAAAAATCAATTTAGGGTTTTTGAAACGCTTAAAAAATAAGATTTGTAATACTTATAAGCATGTCAAAGAAAATTCTCAAACCATAATTTGAGAAAGGATATTCTCAAACCCTAATTTGAAAAAGGGAAGCTCTCCTAACCCTAATTCCCAACGTGTGCGCCTTGCTAACATGCACGTTTTTCTTCTAAGACAAAGTTTGTACGTCTCTGATCAAAGGCCAAGCGTGAAATCTTGCTTCTTTCCAAATTTTATATTTTACTCTTTTGCCCTCAACGTATGAGGCTTAGGACAAAGAGTAAAACGTAAGCCTCTTGCTTCTTGTCAAATTTGGCATTTTACTCTTTTTCCCTCAACGTGTAAGGCTTAGCACAACGAGTAAAACGTGAGCTTCTTGCCTCTTGAGAAATTTGGTGTTTTACTATTTTTCCCTCAACGTGTGAGGCTTAGCACAAAAGTAAAAACGCATGTGTTTTACCTCTTCGACCATACTAAGACGCGTTTTGCATTGAACTCGTGCTTCTTAGGTCAAAGAAGCAAACTCGTGTGTCTTAGTGCCTGTGCAAGCTCGTGTGTTTTGTTTCAATTAGAAAAACTTGTGTAGCTTAGCTAGTCCTTTCAACTAAGAAACCTTAACGTCAGCTTCTAGTACTTGCTTATTAGGGTTTGTTGCACACATACGAATTTCAAAACCCTAATTTGCTTATCAAAAGGCCATGCTAGGCATCATTCATATGTGTTGCCTCATACATATATTTTCATGTATGGCCTCACACGCTTATTTTCATGTGTGGCCTCTCACACATATCCTTTCATATGTGACCACACATACAATTTCTCATGCTCAGCAGCATATATACACTTATTTTTACAAAACAACCATGTCAATGCAAAATTGACTAATTTGGAAACACTGCTCCTTATACACAAATAAATACATATTTATTTTATTTTAATTTGATAGACTTATCATCCTAGTCAAGCAAGACAAGTCTTCAGTCGAAATACTAAGTAAGTCTCATTTGACTTAATAATTTTAATAGTACTCAATACTACAGAATTTTACACGAGACATCAGATGTCACGAATGGGGGGGATACTCATTAGGGTGTGTTTGGTGGTCTACGACATGTGGTGCAACAGTGCACCCACTAAAGAGAAATTATGGAAAGTTCGATCAAGAGTTGAGTAGAGGAGTGGTAAGTTGAGTAACTGACTACTCGGCCTCAATCGAAGTGAAGAAAAGTTGTCAAAACCTTCTCCACCTTCTCCACTTTGTCAATACTCAACCATCGACACTTTCTTCCATAGAAGAGGTCAGGTGGTTACAATAGCTATGATATAAATAGATTTTCAATCTATTGAACAAGGGACGACTGAATAAATATGAAATACGACAATTCCAAGTCCAAGTCTAATATGGAACAACACAAGTTGAACTCGATCATTCAACCTTCTCATACATAGAATTGTTCATAGCTATTCACACCAATTACACCTTACAGAGTCTGATACTCTGACCTCAACCCTCTTCTGCTTCCCTCTATAAGACCAACCTTTCTCCTTCTCATTTTGTGACTGAAGCAAGACTGGAACGATCATTGCTTGGTTTAGGCCAGGATTGTACAGATTGATCTCTCGAATCTAAATAAAGTAATTCAACAGTACAAATGTTTAAGGATTAACGAATTATCACATGCGTACCTCATATTTTTCAAATTAGCCCTCAATTCGTTTTTCCCTACAAACAGTTGTCCGCAGGGATACTTCCCCTAAAGGTAAGCTTGCATTTTTCAGTTCGGACAAAACTGTTATTACAGTAGTACAATACCAAATGAATGATTATACTACTAACAACATGATATATTACTCCCTTTTAGTCAATGCCTTATAGTATTTTCGTTAGATATGAATAAATAACAGATATAGTTCTTTCACCCTCTGACAGTGCTACTAGCGTCTTATATGTCACTGTAGACAATCTACAACCAAGTAATCAAAACCAATCCATATATTTCTCCCCATATTTGTCACAAAAATGGCAAAGGTCTAAAAAATACACTAGATTATTTTGAAAGAACAATCAAGTTCTAATAACTCGATATAACCTATAAAGACCAAGACAAACAAAAGGTACAACATACCACCAATTCGGTAAGCCTATTAAGATCAAAATTAACTTGATTTTCATAATATTGCTTCCCTAAATTCGATAAGGCTAACTAAAATCAGAATTAAATTATTACATATCATGTAAGAAATTAACTAGAATAATTATTTCCTAGATTCGATAAAAGAACTACAATCAGAATCGATCTAGTAAATTATTAGGAAAACAATTATCAGAAATAGTTATTCCCTCAGTTTCCACAATCATATTCCCCATAAAAATATATCATTAAGAACAAGTTCAAATAAGAACTCCCCCCCCCCCCTCCCCCCCTGTGATTTTTGATTTCTAAACTTCCACAAGAAATAACATTTACCAGAGAGGTTAAGAACACGATTTCAATATTCACCTTCCATGAACAAAGGCTAAAACCAAAGCTACTTATGTATAACGAATATTTAGTTTATAGAGCATAAAAAAATGTTAGTATATGTGACTCACATATGAGTTTAATCATCACAACTTTCTTATGATCCAATTATAAAAATTATAAGGATTTGACACGAAAAAAATTATAATCAAAATTCACTAACCATAAGAAAGTAAGCCAATGTAAGACCGAAATTTTAATAATCAACTTAATAAACATCAAAAGTTTATCCCACATAACTCAAAAGAAATACACCAGAAAATTTCAACAGATAATCAAGTACTAAAATTACTTCATTCTTGTATAGAATGAAAACATGAAACTAATGCAAAAAGAATGATGTCATTCCGAGCTCGGACGAAGAAGTAATGAGTAAAACGGTTTTACCCTCCTTTGTGGATTCAGGACCGATCCCAAACTCAAATTCACACGAATCACTGTTTTGAGCCTAAATTTCTCACAAAGTGTCCGGATCGAGTCGTTTTGGCTTGTTTTAAACCTTTACTTAAGAGCTACACATATGTGACTTATAGACATTAACATCATAAACTCTTATTATCCTATTTTATCAATTGATCAATCATGGGTAAACAAAATATGAATAAAGAAGAGAAAAATCACTTTAAAGATGTCAACGAGTCATAAAATGATTGAGAGATCATGTGCTCTATTTTAAGTGTGCTTCCCCACCTGTTCATATGAGTGAGCATAAAAGGTGAGCGTGCACTTTCTAACACAACTAAGTTGTTTTGAGGTAAGCCTTATCTTGTTCGTCATATGTGACTAAGACAGAACCATCATCTTTCTTGACATTTGCTTTGTTCGATTTCTTTTTTTCTTGCTCTTGTTTTCCTTGACTTGCGATGAAAAGTCATCATTACACATGCATTGGTACAAAAGACTTTAGAAATCATGAGATCTATCTTAATTATATTAATAAGACTCTCATAAACATTGTTACCAATATTTCTTACTCGAGTGTTATTCTTGTGACAAAATCCTGATATTTCCTTGGTTGCTTTTATGGAGATCTTCGGGATCCATTTCCGATTTCTTTTACTGAACAATGGTTTTCTACTCCAATTTCTCCTTGAAATTTCCAGGAGAGTTGCTTGGGAGAATGTTTGGAGGATTCACTTTTTGATTTTTCTGTGGAATGGTTTTTCTCCAGTTAGGAACATCTGATCTTCCTTTTACAAATTTGCTCTCATGATGAAACTTTAAAAAGTGTTCATGACCAAATCAATTTAATTTTTTAACGGTCATATATTTGCTTCTTGATCTTCTCACAAAATTTGATATTGTTAGAGCACTGCTCGATTGAACCCACTAAATATTGGTATGTTTGGTTGTCAAGTTTAGTTCCAAAACTCTAGTCGCTTGAGTAGATTACTAAAGTCAACTTCGTTAGGTTAGACTAGGAACATATTATAAATGTTGAGACTTGCTCTAGCCTCTAGTTACCCATGAAGACCTGAAGACGTATAAAAGACAAACAAAGACATCATCCTTCAGTTCGAGTTTAGTAATTACATACATGACTTGTTCCATTTAATATATTATTCATACACGTTTTTGTTCATTGAAAGCATAACATACGAAGTTAATTTTATTACAATGACTTTAGTATTGGTGACTTATTCACTATACAGTTGTCAAAGTATCAAAAGGAATGATATTCTTTAGTTGCTTCAAAAACTTAAAGTATATGGAGTTACAATTATAGTTTATCTATGGAATTGGTGTTTTTGATATTGCAGTAATTGGTAACTTTTTGTTATTTAGTGTGTTGAACTTCCGAGTGAATCCAAACCTCAATAAATAGGTTTGAAAACAATTTCGGAAATATAGTTTAAGGAAGTAGACTTGTGAAACTTGTTTCAAAGTCGAAATATAGGGATTTAAGATTGATCCCTAGAACGAGACCGACCGCAGGACCGATTCTAATTGAATCTAACTTACTTTTACACTTTTGATTGATCTGTTAATTTTCACGGGTTTTTGCAGATATCGAGATGTATATGAGTTAGAAAGTTCATCAAAATATCAACATAATGATTTGAACATGTGCTAAGCTCTAATTTCTTAATGTTCAACTATATACCTGTGTTACTCAAAGGAAAATCCTAAAATATCGATTTTTTAATATCATATTTGGTATCGAATTATATGCTTTCCATTCCCAGAGGTTTGCGAATCTTTAGTTGCTATATTAGTAAAGTACATGGTTGTATGTTAGCTAATCTTAGTTGTAATACTATGAGAGAAACCGATTATGAGTTGGAAATTACTTGGTATTTGCTAATTTCAGAAATCTATTATTATTGCATATCTTTAAAATTTTCGAAATTAGTAAATAGGTATTTCCAAACAAGCCTTGGTCATAATACTATAAATAGTGAGTGTTGTATTCTTACAAACTTATCCCAGAACATACCTTTTGTAGTTGAAACATCTTGCATTGCCTTTTTGTTAAACTCTTCTTAGAGAGGTATTTTCATGTATCTAAGATAACTCAAATTCGGAAAAAAGATTTGTGGGATTGAACAGATGGCATGAGAAACATTGTATGAATTTTGGGAACGTTATAAGAGATTGGTTGCCGGTTTCCCACATATCAATTCAGTGACTTATTGATTATCCAGTATTTTTACGATGGTTTACTACCAGATGACAGAAATATCCTTGACGTTGCAAGTGGTGGTGCTTTAATGAACAAAACAGTATCACAAGATAAAGAATCGATCGAGAAAATGGAAGCAAATTCTCAACAATTCTCAAGTCGTTTTTCAGAGACACTTATCAAGAGAGTTAATCGAGTTGACAAGATAACTGAGCTACGTCAACAGGTAGGCAACCTGACAGTAATGGTGTAACAAATTACAATTGTAGTGGTACAACCATCTCGTCAAGCTAATGAGCATGTGGAACAAGTGAATGTTATTTTCTCAAGCCAACAGACACAACAGTATGATCCTTACTCGAACACCTATGATCAAGGATGGAGAGACCAACCACACTCTAGTTATGCTGTCAAGCAAGCTACAGTTGGAGATCCTGTTTATAACCGTCCTAGTGAGTTCCAACAACAAGTACAACAACCACAAATAGCTCAGAACTCATAATAATCAGAGATACTTACTCTGATGGAGACTATAATTTCCATGGTACAACATAATCAACAACTAACAGATCTAAATCAGCAGAAAAATAATAATATAATTAAAGCTGCATACATATATGAGTAGTATGGCAAGTGAGATTAATCATTTGAAGGTACAAGATAGTATAAAACTCCCTTCTTAGACTCTTTTTAAACCAAGATAGATTGTTAATGCTGCTACATTGAGAAGTGGCACACAAACTGTGCGAAAAAAAATTACGAGTCGAGGGTAACAAAAAATATTTAAAGAAGCCGACTAAAGAAGAAAATCCCATAAAACCTGCAAAAAAGGGTCAGGTATCAAAAGAAAATCATCAAAATCATGTTTCCACTTACGTTCCTCATCTACCTTTTCCTAGAAGGTTCGCTGAAGCTAATAAGAAGGCGAAACAAGATAAATAGATTTTAGATATTTTCAATAAAGTCCAAGTGAACATTCGCCTCACTGAAGCAATCAAGAAAGTTCCTCGTAGCGCGAATTTCTTAAAGGAGTTGTGCACTAATAAGCATAATTAAGTTAACCGGTAATGAAGTAGTGAGTGTGTGGGAGAACACTTTGTCTTTTCTTCAAAAGAAACTTCCACCTAAATTGACAGATCCCGGTAGCTTTACTATTCCATGCATAATTGGTAAACCAGGTTTACAAAAACGTTGCTAGATCTAGGAGCATATATTAATGTTATGCCTGCTTCAATTTATAATGCTTTACATCTTTGCCCTCTCAAGGAGACCGGTATAGTTATTCAACTTTCCAATAAATCTAATGTTTACCCGAAAGGGGTTGTTGAGGGTGTCTCAGTGCAGGTAAACCGACTAATATTTCATGTGGACTTATATATTATAGATATGAGTGGTGATAATTCATCTCCGTCTATACCTTTCTTGTTGAGTAGATAATTTTTGAGCACTTCTAGAACGAAGATTGATGTCCATGACGGCACCCTGACCCTGGAGTTTGATGTAGATGTCACAAGCTTCAGTATCTTTGAAGCAATACGATGCCCAAGTAATATTCATTCAGATATATTCATGCTTATGTGTTGGATGTAGGATAAAGATTAGCTAGAAGTCTATAGTCGGGTTGACGATATTAAACCAAGAGCTAAATGGGAGGCAACCCATTGGTTTTGTATTTCTATTTTTATCTTTTATTTTTCATAATTTTTCCATATCATTAGTAGGAATTTCCAACATTGAATTTTACATTGGACAAGTTAATTTACATTGAGGACAATGTAAAGTTTAATTCATGAGGAGTACTTAAGCATATAGAGTTTTAGTATTTACTTTCTTAGGTAGAACTTAAATTTTTTTGTACATATTTGCATGAAAACCTCTAACTTTTTGAGATTTTAGAGTTACTTAGTATACTTATATCTAAATTTACATACGAAGTTCTTATTGAAACAATTGAACTTAGAGTACTAGAGAACGACATTCAGGTTTACTAGTTGTTGAGAATAATTATTGGACTTAACCATGCCGATGGCAAATTAGGTACAGAACGAAAATAATATCAGAGAAGTTGATCAATCATTACTAGAGATTACCCTTGATATATAAGAGTGAGGCACCAAACCTTCAACATATTTGTCCCTTTAGAGTGTTTCATCTGCAGAAAACTGCAGGTAGAATGATGAGCTACTCAACCTCGCCTCCCTTCATCACTTTGTGATCTCTTGAGTGCTAATATTTCTATCAACCATGAGGCTGACATCAGAATTGCGAACTAATCTCATTTTGTAGTTTGATCTGCAGTTGGCATCATTCTCCCTTTCAACAATAGATTCATAGAAACACCATCAACAAGTGGAGCATCATAAATTTGAAGAAAGTTAAAGACGTTTAATGTTTACAAGCAGCAATACAAGGAACAAAATATTATATCCAAGTTGAAGACTAAGTACAACAGCGAAGAAAATCAAAAGAGGTATTTTTTGAAGTTTATGATATAGAGACAATACAAGTTGTGAAGAATCAAGTGGTAAAGTCCTTCTCCCACGGCCATATTAGTTTCATTGTATTTTTTTTTACTTTGTATTTCATATTTCTTACTATTACAAAAAAAACAAAAAAACAAAACAAATAAATACAAATAAATAAATAAATAATATAATATATATATATATATATATAAGTTTTATATTGCTTTAGTCTATATTTCTTTTTGTATTCTTTCAATAAGGTCGTGGGGAAGAAGAAATCTACAAAGAAGTTTCAAGTAACAAGAAATTGAGTAAAAGAATTACAACAAATTGTCGAACTTTTACGAAGTTCAAGAGTTCATCATCAATAGTTGAAACCGAAGATGAAGTGTTTCTATTGGATGCTAGAGAGTGGTGATGATTGTAGATTCGATGAGAAGGTGAGTGAGCATTCTATCATCACATAATGATTGATTTCCTTAATTAGAGATCATTAGAAATTTATAAAAAAAAAAGTTTTTCGGAAAAAAAAAAGTTTTCAGCGTCACCACAGGAAAACTAGGTCATACCCCGATTCATTTTTATGGGTCAAAGTGTGCAAATGTTCTATCTTCACTATTGCTTGCACACATGTGAGACCCATTTCTCTGGTCTTACGAGTGTCAATATCTTAAATCATAGAAGTCGAGGCGAAATGCTTATTCGATCGCTCTCGAGGCTGGATTCTTTCTTCATGGTATTGGTTTTCTCCTAGTCAGTGATTAAGCATGAGAATAATGTTCTTTGATAATAAAATTTTCTTATTGTAAGTGTGCAAAAACTTCATGTCTTCTTAGCTCTTTGGATGCATGTGCTTTGGAGTATCTGAAAGTTGGAGTATAGATTTTGTGGGGATACCTCTTGTAAACCCTCACGAGATTATAACTCGTGCACTAGGTACACCTAGGAAAAGTGAGTTAGGTTAGTTTAAAATTTGTATTTTGCTCGAGCACTTATAAAAGGCAAGTGTGAAAATGTGATAAGTGCATAATTTACCTATTTTAAGCATCATTTTCTTACACTTATTTGCTAGATTTTGTGCGAATTACCTTGTATTAATTTTACATTTATATTTTATGTCTTTTATTAGGTTACATCTCTAAAAACAAGTGGAAATAGAGTGTTACAAAGGAAGAAGACCAAGTTTAACTCATTCAAATCCAGGATTTCTCCTTACCATTTTAAAAGAATAATAAAACGAAGCCAACGACGAAAGAATGAAGTCATTCGGACTTCGTATGAAGAAGTTATGGGAAAAAATAGAAGTTAAACTTGTTAGTTTCCACGGAACTGAAATTTTAATTAGTTTTAAAACATAATTGCTAAAGGAACCAATGAAATTATTCGGGGTTGTCCAAGAATATAATTTTTTATAACAATACCAATAGTTCTACTTAGGGGCGCCTCCTTCTTCTTCCATTTCTAAAAACCGAAAACTATTGCCTCCGGCTATTCTGTGCGACACTAGTATTAAAGACTGGTGGATTAAAGAATTTTTTTGATGAGTTAGGCATTGAGAGATTGGACTAGAGTTTGGGTAAGTTGAGGAGAGCTTGGAAACAACGAGTCTGTGATTGAATGGTTGTTAGCTGTCATTGATCATGATGATCACAATGATTGTTGATGTTTGATTTTCGAAGCCATTTTGCAGAAAAATTAGGAGACTTTTGTTTTAGATTAACACAAATGTGTGTGAGAGATTGAGGTGTGAGTTGAATTGAGTTTGAAATTGGATATTTATAGGTTGGTTCAGCCAGGACCGTTGGATGAGATAACTAGCCAGCGACGGAGTTTCTTTTGAGCGACACTCTTTATGGCGATGTGCAACCGGAAAATATGCCGGTTTTCCAAGCCAATTTGACCATTTGGCATGTCCATAGTATCTCAAAATGAGATTTTTTGGTTATTTGGTTAGTGCACTTAGCCTTATAGTTCGCGATTTAAAACCCCTATTTAAAACCCCCAATCATTAACAAAGTAAATTGCAGACTGCAATTACATTTGAAAATATTTGTTTCAAATATTTATTGAGCCCACCCTTATTAAAAATGCCACCTATATTCTATCAACAACCTAAATAATCAATACCATCATTCACTAAAGAATAAAAGTAGCACTGGTGGAGCTTACCCTCCCCCTCTATTGGCTGGTAAGTGTAATCGCGCGTTTTTATTGTTTTAGAGCGAAAATATTCGTGTCTGTTGGATGAAATTTGGTGATGTATTGTTCTTTGATGAGGAATGTGCGGTGTGGATCGGGTGGGTGGTCAATGCACACTCTACGGACGATCCTCATTGTTTGTTATGTCTTGTCGTTGGATGGTCGAGATGTGATTTTGGACGCCTGCGAATTTATTTCATATTCTTACACCAGGTTTACATATTTTTTTTTTAAAATCTATCACCGTTGAATTTTTAGATTCATTCAGATCGTCGATATTATTCTTTCCATTTATGGACGATAAAAATATGGCATTTCTTAAAAAAAGTGCAATACAAAATAACAAAAAATAATTTTTTTTGATATTATTACCAAAGAAAAAAAAAGTTTTCCATTCATATATATGTGTGGAGTATGCAACATTTTTTGGACGAAAAATCTTACGTGTAAATTTTAATATTTATTAATTGCTTGGTATATTTCCAGAATAGGCGCGAATGTTATTTTCGAATAAAAACGTAGACCAATAGGAATTCTTTTACTAACTTTCAAGAGACAAAATACCCTTATCGTCTTCTTTTACAACCCTAATTGCCTCTCATCCCCTCTCTCAAATTTACAACCATAATCTCCTCTTTTTCCCTCTCTCTGTTGTCATTCTCTCCAATTTTATTTTAGAACATGACACTAGATTATGTAATATCAGTATTTGATTATCATTCTTATTTAAACCATTTGTTTTATCTAACTGATAATCTAATTAAAAAACTCTTTTGGTTATAGGTAAAAGGGAATGATATGAAGAACAAAATGAAATACACAAGAAATACATGCTCATAGGAGCTGCAAAAAATTTGTGCCAAGCAACTACACTCTAATCGTGAACAAGGTAATCAATCTCTTTATCTTTTTTTAGGGTTTATCGAATATGAAGTCTTATGTTTTTTTTTTCTCTGTTTATCTTTTCTACCATTTTGATTTGTAAGTTGCCCATGCTTTGCAATCAAATTCACGACTACTTTGCCCAAGGTCAACAACAGTAAGTTGAAGCCTACTGACTAAAATGATGGATTTTGATGGGTCATTTGTGGCTTTTTGGAAGTAACCATACATGATAGAACAAATCTAAATGGGGCAAGTTGAAGCCTACTGACTAACAATAAGATGCTAATTTTGTTGTTTCTTCTAATGTAATTGTTTATTTTGAATTCATGTTTCAAGCAATTAGAGTTTGAAATTTTAATTTGAGTTATATCATCTAAAATAAAAAGGGTTCCTTTGATTGTTTTATCTCTATTTTCTTTTCTTTTTTATTTCGATAATGCTTTGACTGATAGATTGTTGCAGAGCTATTATTGGTCCTTTTTTTTCCTAATGCTGCTTTGTTAATTTGGGCATAAGTTAGTAGATTCTTAGTTTGGGTGTCACTTAATTTTCCTTTTTTCTGTTGTGCATTCTGTTTGATTTAGGAAAAATGTGTTATTGGTGTGATTAATACTTTGGTAGTTTTGTCTGACTACATATGGGATTGATTGTTTTGTTGTTGTTTCTCTGATTACTTGATGATTATTTGAAATGGGTTCTGATTATTATTCAACTGAGCTAAGAAAAGACTATGAACATTACGATGCCTTTTCTTAGTTGTGAAACTGACATATAATTTTATATATAATTATATAATGTATAATGCAGTTTACAATCACTCCCAAAATTCTCAGGCAAGCCTTCTGGTGATGCAGATTTGATGATGTCAAGTATAATTTTGCATGAATGAGCAGCTTCTCGAAGAGTAAACTAAAAACATTAAGATCATATCAACTCATTGTATTTATGGAGCTTAGGGTACCATGCAAGGTTCTGGCATCTCAGAGTGAAGTATCACACCTATACAACTTTCATGTTTCAGCTGCATCTACCTTTCTTGTTTTTGCATAACTGATTTTTTTCACTTTCATAGAGACTAACCTCAATCACTTAACTGCAGCTACGAGGAAAATCTTCGCTCGAGAAAGTGTGAATTAACCAAATAATGGATCTTGGATTGGATATTAAATATTAAATCCAAAGAAAAGAATATAAGAAGGTATGTGCAAAGGTAAATGTCGTTTTTCTTACCTCAGTTTTGGTTTTTTGGTGTTAGCATCGTTTTAATTTCAATCTTACAATGGTAAGAGGATAATGTCAAGGTCTATGATGTGATATCTCAAAGCTCCCTAATAACCCACTAAACTTTCAAATTTAACATTTAAAGTCAGCTCCATAAGAAAACATAGTTATCACCAATCTATAACAACATATATGCTCTAATCCGTAAAAAATCTATGAGAATGTTGAATACTTGTAGTTCGGTTGTCAAGGGGAAGAGGATTAGATGGATGAAAGACATAATTGAAGTGCAAACATAGAAGTAATAACTCAACAATATTTGGGAGAAAAGTCAAACGTAAAGAAATATTTTATGTTCTAACATGCTACTTATTTATTACCCTTTACCCTTTATCTTTTCATCTTTTATATTCATTATATCTTGACATTTTCATTGCAGGATGAAGTAGTAAGCGGTATCATGTCTGCCTATTCAAGTGCCTTATAGAACTTTAGTCTTCATGGTCATACTTTGTTTGGGAACGTTATAAAAAGAGCTGCAAAAATTGCTGGTGAAACATTGCATAACCAGATAAAGTATTTTGTCTTGCTCATTATCACATTATGTAGTAGAATATTTTCGTTGAATCAATTTTTGTCCCGCTTAATTCATTTCTCAGAGATCTTAAGCTCATAAAAATAAGAAAGAGATCTTCTTCACAAATTCAACCAGAGGGAATCCATTTTCAACTCAACCAAAGCTTATTACCACTATAATTGAGAATCTCTCAAAGATAGTCAACTGGGGTATGAATTCTGAATTTTCAAATCTTTTTTTAATTACGTTTAACTGTTTTATGTTAGTATTTAATCTTCCTTCTATCCATTGTTTAATATACTTTCTTTGTTCTGTTTAGCAGGTGGACATTTCAAATTGATATTTTTACCAGCTTTTACTTATGTTGCTTATAACAAAATGCCGAACCTAACTGAACTTGGTTAGCATTTATACATCTAAGATTCCCTGCATTGTAAAACATATCGTCTTAGATGCATAAATATCCCAATTCATGCTAGGAAACTAATATTACCTAATGAATCCAATTCTCCCGAATGTGAGGTGAGTCACTCTCAATGGAGCAGTGATGCACAGTAGGCACCTATTGGTTTCCTTCTAATTGTGTAGCTGATTTGTTTCATTAGAAATGAAAAGAGCTCCATCAATGGATTCATAGTAGGCACCAGTTGGCTTGCTTCTAATCCATTTTTGAATCCTCCATTGTGTTGTTAGCAGCGTCGCTGCTGGAAATGAGTTGCATAAAGAAGCAATGATGCACCGTGTTCTTCACAACCTGAATCAAGTGGATGTACCGGGATGCTATTGTTCTGAAAAAATGTACATGTTGATACAATAAAGATTTACAAAGGTATTCCTTTAAGTGCAAGGTAAGCAGGTGGTCACAAAATCATCATGATGTGCTGGTAGTAATGGTACTATGGTGGAGAACGTCGGGGGAAAACTGGGAGTGTTTCGTTCTTTCGGTCCAAAGAATTCTTTTATTGCAGTGGTAAGGCTAAAAACAATATATACTTTCTTAAATAGCTTCCCTCAAAACCCAATTGGTGGATGTTACTTATAAGAATAATGCAACAATACAGAACCAATTACAACTCACCATATCTAATGCTTGCCTTTTTGTATGTTTTTTTCTTTTTGGAGGAAATACAGTCTCCTTCATTAATCGTTCTTGAACGTCATTGCCCACTGATTTTTGAAAGGAAAGAATGCTTAGTGCCCCCACTAGATGGTTACAGTTCACCGATTAAGTGGTCTAAGAGGAACAATGAATGCCGGTATATGTAATATTTCAGTTGATTTTTTTATGCATGTTTTTATTTGTTTATTTCTTTAGCTATTTGTTTCATTTCCTTAGTAGATTTTGTTGAATTTATGGCCCACATTTTCATAACCTCCCATTAACTTTAACTTGAATCTCTTTGGCGGCAAGTGTGAATGGAGCCGAGAGAATTCTGGAAAGTCGGCTATAGAAAGTGATAGCCTAATTGTTATGATTTCTTTAATGGAAAGAAATGTTATCACTATGAATAGTATAATAGAGGTGTAAAACCTATTCCTTGCCATGAAAAAGGTAGTTTCTAGTACCATCATTAGGATTATCAACTAGTAGAGAAATGGTGAGAGGAATAAAGTTTTCTCATTCTCCTAATACCACCTTCATTAAGTTTATCTACTAGCAGCTGATTATAGACTTTAAGATTAACTAAAGGAATCTCATATCAATCAGGTAAGCACCTAAACTTAATCTATGAGTTCAATAATATTAATGATATTTTTATGTAGTAAACTATGAATGTCCTAGATCATATATTCATTTTATGTATTGGTTGTTTTATCATGTCTATGAACTAATTTGCTAACAAAATTTTCTTTTTGTTGATCTAAAATTGGGATTTTTTTTCCTTCATGAATGTTGTTTGCCGCTTTTTAGAGTTCAGGTTAACTTTTGTTCTCAAATGAAGGTATCTGAATCTAAAAAAGTTTTATACTTATTTTCATTTGTGAATGATCTGTACATTAATTGCGAGGCTTGGTAAGACTAGGATTGATTGATTTTGTTGAGATCATATGCTGGATACATGTGTATTTAAGATCACATCTCCTAGAAATTGACTTTAGTAGTAGAAGTAGTATAAGGGATTTACGATTTTTTTATATATGAAAGTCTAAATGCAAAAATGCCTTCTCTTCTCTTCTCTCACATCTCATAGACCTAAGTTGATGAGAAGGGATAATAGCAGAAGAAGAGAGAGTCAGGGTCTGATGCGTGTCGTGAGTGCAACAAATTACTCGATATATTTATCACTAATTAAATAATAATATAGCAGTAGTAAGGATCGTTCCCACAGAGAGCTGTGTAATTGATAGATTATTTGGATCAACCAAACAAGAATAAATACTAAATAAGGGGGGGTTGTTTGATTAAAGTAAATAAAAATACAATAAAAAGAAAATAAGAATAAAGAGATGATTAGGGAGTCCTTCGTCGTTACCAAACGTTGACTGAATTAGTATACTTATCTATCTTTCGTCAGAATCATTCATCACCAACCATATAATAGCAATAAGCTTTGTTATCCCCAAAAATCCTTGTGTCACTGGATACGGAAGCGCTCGACTACCAGATTTTATCCATCTGAGCCACCATGAATAAGCTCTCAAGGTGTAACCCAATCGAATGCATTAGGTTTGTGAATTTAGGTTGATCCTAGCATCAAACACATAAGCTCGGTTTTCTTACTAGTGTTGTCTTCATACACGATTGCTCCAGAAAATCCCTCTGCAAGGTATCGCGTTCTTTACTTTTTTAGGAGGTGTTCGACTATTACACGTATCTCACAACTCTCTACTAGCAATAGAATGATCAATATAATAACTTGGTTGCGCACCCAAACAATCTAAAAATCAATCATAAACCCTAGATATAGTGAATACAAATGATGATGATAATAACTTCAAAAAAACTTGTATTAACTAATGAAGCTTCACGCTTAGAACATTGAATGCATCCTTAATCAACAAAAGGTTTAGCTACTCATGATACAAAAAAGAATGGTTCTCCCATAAATGGGCAAACCCTAGGTTTTAGATGTAGAAGGTGTGATATAAGAGATATGGTTGTGTAGAGATAATAAGAGATTGTATGAGATGTCTTGTTTGAGCCTTAGATGTCTTCTTTTATAGCCTTCAATACTTGAACCTCAAGTATCCTCTCCTTTTAGAGTTTAGAATCCCATTGGAACTAAGTTTCCTTGATTTGGAAGTCAAAAACGTGTCAAAAATACATAGCTCCCGTATGTGCCTAGATGACCTGTCCCTCAGAGAATTTGGTTTTTCTCGATGGGTTTCTTCTGGATTTTCTTTTCTCGACAACTGGACCCATCGATAAAATTGAGTTTGAACTTGCTTTTCTTATAACTTCTTCATATGAAGTCGGAATGACCTTATTCTTTCGCCGTTGACTTCGTTTCTTCGTTCTCTTCAATATGGTGATGAGAAATCCTGAATTTGGACGACTTCCACTTATTCTTTGGCTCTTCCTCCTTTGTAGCACTTCTCTTCATGCACAATTTAACTCTTTGTACCTCCTTTTGGATGATTCACCTAATAAAAGACATAAACTACAAAACAAACGTAATATACAATAATTCACAAGAAATCTAACAAATACTAGCATGAAATTAACATTCTAAATATGTAAAATTTGCACTTATCAAATCTCAAGAAGAAAAGGGGGTTTGGTTGTGGAGACTCGAGATTGACTGATTCCAAGAAATGAAATTAAAAGAAATGCTCACTAAGAATTTTATGATGATAGTTAACGATAGGAGAAACCAGTCAGTTATCAACGTAAGGGTTACCGGATTCTGAAATCATGCAAAGGAATGAACCTTATTTCTATCTAAATCTTCATTAGTTTGGCTTACAATTGTTATCTTTCGGATTGTAATAATTTGGGTATTCAGTTGAAGATGTTCTTATATATTCTACTTAATATGTCATTAAAAGTTGTATTCTATTTAACTTATAGAATGGGTATTTCATTTTCAACACACATATATATATATATATATAATATTTTCCAAATGTATACTCTGTGGAGGATTGTAGCATGGCTGAAACTTGAGGTGGTTTTAGTAGACAGTTCCATCTTCTCGCGAAGTGGTTTATTTCTATTGTAGGTACTTGACTATGGGTTTGGATTATTAGGTGCAGATGGATGTAAGTTATGTATATGTTTTTCTCACAAGTCATTTCATATGAACCACTTGAACTAGTATTTTTAGTACATACGTTGAATTACAGTTGGATCATGATTTTAAAATTGTTCTTAACTAATGTGTTTTTTCTGTTTCATTTTGTGGCAGAACAGGTTGATAATCCTATACTAATTACAGAATTTGCATGTATTGATGTTCAGTGTTGGAGTAAAATGGCTGAAATTCTTCAGGAGACGTATGGAGTAAGTTCTCTACTCTGGGCTATATTAGTTTGACTTATGTGTGATTTTTTCTACTAACAGTTTAGATTTAGTAATTAAACAGGCATGACGGTCTTTTGACTGACTTACTATTTCACCAGGAATCTTGCATAAGGTTTGTATGTAAATGCCTGAGAGATTCATCTATGAGTTTATCTATTGATTACTAAGTTTCCTCCCCAACCTCCTTTTAACTTTCATTTCATCTATTTTTTTTATACAGGCAGACTGACTGAGTGATTATAAATATTATCAATCTGCTGTCAAGGCGCCTCCATCAGTAAAGATATGAACAAAGAAAAGGGCGTTTTGTGATTTGTAAAATCTCAATAATTTGATTTTACTGGCCAACACTTCGTGAGCTGGATGCTACTGGCCAACACTTCGTGAGCTATCCAGCAGTTGATATTGTCTTGATGAAACAGGTTAACTACATTTTGCTGACAAACTTACAAAAGTTCGATATATGATCTTGGAAAGACCAAATTGTAAATGAGGTTAGTCTTTCAAGATAATTATCTAAATTATCACATCTGATGCCACAATATAGGCAATATAGTTGAGTATTAATCAGATTTTTCTTTGTGAAGCTTTAAAATTGTTGGTAAGAAATTTACTGTTTGATGTTACAATTGGTATCAATGTGTTACATAGTCCTATACAGGTTACTATGCAAAGAGAGAAAAAGAGTTTGTACGCTTACAATCATTTTTTTCTCATCCTTGCAGATTTATCCACTTTCTGAAACTTGAAGGATCAAGTTAGCCATTACACATTGTAGAGGCAAGTTTTTATGTGTTCTGGCAATTTCCTCTCTGTTGATGCTATTTTGTTCCTTTCAATTGTTTCCTTAAGTGTGGTGATGGTAATATTCACTTGGAAGTACAAATCATTATGGCTTTAAGCAGGTTTAGAATATTTCTTACATACGCGCTTTAACAGCTGCTTGAGGAAGAAAAATTCAGGTATTAGTCTTAACACTTCTACACCACCAATTTTGATTGTCACTTCTTTTGTATTATACCTCCACCATCAACAGGTATTTCATTCTCTATATCTTCAATCTTCTTTTCGTTGTTTTAATATCTCTCAGTTAAGATTGCTATTTTTTTCGATGGGTTTATGTTTAGCGTCATAATCAAGTTCAAGTACACAGTAACACTACATGATTTTGGCTTTTATGATGTTAATTTGCTTGGAATGATTTATATTTCTTTCTGGTCTACATTTTCTTATGTATCTCTGTTATGCATTTAAAATATTTACTTTCAGCAATCAAAAGTGATTTGCCAGTAAGACCTGAGCGTAGACATGATTAGTATCAATATTAGGTTCATGGCATTGGATGTTCTAATCGTCAAATTTTATTTTGAGCTTTCATTGTTGACTGAACTCTCCCATTACAGATAAACACATTGTATATTAAAAATTTGCCGAAGAACGTAACCGAGGATCAAGTGATAGACGCATTTAAACATCATGGTGAAATCACAAAGGAAGTGTTGCCTGCTGCAAAAACCCTGGCCAGGAAAGAAATAGGCTTGGTTTTGGGCATGATGCTGAGAGGTTAAGGCGATGAAGCAGTCAAGGATGCTTAAAATATAAAACTGATGGTTTTTCATATATGTGTATCAACAAAATCTGCAGGTTGTTCTTGCCAGTAAAGAAACTGATGTTAATTCATTTCCTTTTATGCTTTGTTCTGTACTAATTAAAGGTGTATTTGTGTTTGTCAAGCTTCCCTGATCTATGGCAGAAGACCTACTCCTGCTAGATTGGCAATGTTTCGGTTTTACCCAATGTAGTTAATATCGGATTTCGGTCTGTACTAGTCAAGAGCGATACACTGGTATACCGTTGTATCAGGGATATTTCGGTTCTAAATATCGGCGAAATATCGGTTCACACATTTTATACCTATAATTTTATAAAAAAATACTAGTTCACATTTTATAACTATAAATAAATTTTTAACACGTTATATCAAACATTTTTTTCACAAAGTTTAGAAATAAAAAAAAGTACTCATCCAAAATATATAGATCCATACAAAGTTCAAACCGGAAACACAAGAGAAACAAGAACAACTTCACCGTCTAAAATGCTAATTAGACAAGGATATTACAATTTTAATCAAGATCATTAGACTCATTATAAATATCATCACATGTATTAACTTTATCCCATTCATCACCAAGTAGTCCTCTATCAGTGTCCAACATCAATTGATCAGTATCATATCTATCAAGGTCAGTGTCAGTTGGATAATTAGACTTACTTCGAGAACTACGAACTGTCCCACTTACTTTACCAACATTCTCCTGCAAATCATCCAAAGTTACATTATCACCTTCCACAGCCAAGTCATCCAAACTTTATGGATCCAACCATTCATCACTTTCATCATGTTCATCCAGAAAAATAGGGTCACGAGCTTTCCTATCATCGTTATATTGTTGGATTTCTTTGTATCGACGCTGCAATTTCTTGTTATATTGGATAAAGACACTATCATTCAATTTCTGTTGTTTGATGCGATTTCGTTTCTTTGAGTGCAACTGAAATACGAAAGATAAGTAATTCAACTGAAATACGAAAGACAATAAGCATCACTATACTTACATTCTCAAATGTGCTCCAGTTTTGCTCACATGGGGAAGAAGAACAAGTCAGACTCAATACCCTAATTGCAAATTTTTGTAGGCATGGGACATCGATTCCTCCTTATGTAATCCACAATCATCTTCATAAATACAGACAAAGTAGTTAGTCAATACAAAGTTATATAACACAACAACATCAAATTTTAAACTAATAGAACATAATAAAATTACGAGGTTGATCTTTATCTCTTCTTCTTATGCAAGACTGACTTCCCAAGATCCCAACAGCATCACTATATAGTCTCAATTCACCTGTAGCTTGATCCAGTTCATCTTCATTGGTTATTAGCTTTTCCATTGCTGTTGACTAACACTAACACTGCCATCTTTTTCTTGCTCCTCAAAATCAGTATCAGCATTAGATCCTTCATCTGAGTTTGTATGTTGATACAATAAATCAACATTAGCGCTATCAGTTTTTCTGGTCCTCTTTATAGAATCCTCCTGATTTATTTTGCTTATAATATCAATTGTTGCACTACCACACGGTTTATCATTCCCTGACTTTTGTAAGATATGCTGCTTAAGCCTAGTGATTCCACCACCACGGATTTCTTTCAAACATAACAAACAAGTAACCCAGGTTGGATGCTCTGGATCTCTGCGTTCACCCCATTGCCATGCTATATCTTTGGATGAATTTTCTTTAGTTGGTGTATCTTTGGTTTGTGTAAAAGATGAAGGCAACAATGAGCCACATGTAGAGAGTGTAGTGCATGAATTGTATGCATTAGAAGAATCCATAATCACAACCTAAAGTAACAAAAAAACAACAACAAAACAAGTTAATATAAAGAGCTAAACTATCACAGTGTAATCCATGTAAAAATTAAAGAGACTATACATATACAACAATATTATTCAGGTGTTGGACATGAAAGAAATGTAAGGTTAGCTAGTGAAGTGATACTGGTTCATTCTTGTATAATCAGGAGTAAACAGACAGGATAATCAGGAGTAAACAGACATGACAACTAACACAGGAGTAGAAGAGTATGAGTTTCTGAATAGAAATGAGACTAAAAAAGTATTTGGATCTTCAGGTAGATATACAAGAGGTCTTAAAGATCTGTAAGATTAGGATAACTATTTTTTTTTACTTCCACAAACATAGACACCAAAATGTCACAAAGTAGATGAAGTCATAAAACATTACAACGAACCTAAAATGTAACAGCACATTATACACACTAAAAGCTATAAAAATGTTCCAACTTTGAGATTTAGCAAAGTCATATGCTATTTGTTACATAAACACAAAGTATCATAACGAAAATTTCACCATACATTCATAACTAACAAAAAGACACTGTACAAAAGTTTTTAAGAAAGATAACAATCAGATATGAAATACCGACTGATTTTATAAGCTCAAACGAGACTGGATTCCTACAATTGTGACCACAGAAAATATCCTGTTTGGGGTACTTACCATCATTCATTTATTATGAAATTTGTACAGATTAATCATCACAAAAATGGGTTCCTCATATCCAAAAATCATATAAATCCATGCAGTATAAGTGCCTCATTCAATCTCAACAACTCATCCACGTCCTACAGAAACAGTTCTCTGTACTACAACAGTTTCTACCACCTCTCCTAACCTGATCATCCTGAAATTTAATCTGAATGTTCCTTACATCTATAAGAATAACATATTTAAAGTTCACTTAATTATAACAGTTAGATTTTTTTTATGGTTCCAACAGTGATGAGTTCTAAATGTCGGAAAAACATATTCACAATCCAAACTAAGGTTTCTTCACCTAAACTAAACTCCTAGGTAGTTCTAAACTGAAGTACGAACATTTACAAATGATGGAGAAAGAGTGGCTTTCCTTCACTGATGCCTCACCCAATCCATAAATCATATGAACTCATCCAACCGTCCCTTGAGAATTGTAGATAGCCTACTTGGTTTCAATCTAACACCTCATTAAGTCAAACCAAGTAACTGCCACCAAATAATCCACAAAGATTGAAATCTAAATAAAATCCCTAACGAGCTTGGTCACAGTAACAATAGCACTTGTACAGCCTATCGTGCTTATATAAAAAAAACACAAGGTATGACATTTCACATTTTACATACAAGATTGCTTGGTCTAAATTAAGAAAAACTGATTGATAAGATTGCTTGGTCTAAATTAAATAAACATACATCGACAACACGCATTACTAACAACACATAAAGGGGATTTGCAAACAAAGTGGGTGCTAATTCTTGCACTCCTTGTAATTAACTTTGAATAATAAAATAAATCATAAAACCTTTCATGGCCACAATCCAAGAAGCAATGACCTAAACTCAATACCCATGTATTTGTTTTATCAAATCACAAAGGATTTGGTTGAGACAATTTGTCAAACACCCTGTGGTGTATCATTTGATTCCCTTGAAACTTAAAAGAACGGAATAGCAAAGAGCTCACACTACATTTTCATTAATGTAAAGAGTTACCTTAATTAATCAAAATGATGGCCATATATATCAAAATAAAATTTCTAACTCTAAATCAAAGAGATTTCTGTACACTAAACTTAAATACAACTCCAACCCATTATTCCTAATACTTTCTAACTCTAAGTCAACCATCATTCCTCTTAATTCATCCACAAACTAATACACCAAGATAAAATTTTCAACTGTAAATTTCATATTATCATCATTCTCAATATTGTAAGAAACCCTAAACATACATACAAACAGATAGAGACGATAGAGATTCTATAGAGAGGCATCAGCTCTTTCTATTCAATTAATATCACAAAAACCCAACATATGAGCATTTACGCTGAAAAGAACATCATTTGCCCCAAACTGCACTATCAGGGGAGAAAAGAGAAAGAATCCGAACGAGTCTTGCCCCAAACTGCAATCAATAAAGCAAAAATGAACTAGAACTCTTACCAGATCCAAACGATTCTTGTAATTGAACTGAAGTTGAAACGATAGAGATGTTGAAACGATGGAGATGAAGAGAAAACAAATGAAGAGAGGAAACTCGATGGAGAAATGAAGGCTGAAGAGAAAAACTAGGGTTCATTTTTCTCTAACGAATCTAGATCGTTGGATTTAATTTTTTTTTCTAATCTAACAGACAGAAACAAATATCGGGAATATCGGAAATATCGGGGAAAACCGGTTTTTGCACATTTCGGCCGATATTTTCGGTGGAATATCGTTCCACCGTTAACCCATGATTCGTTTCGGTTTCACCCCGATACCCGAAATTTCGGCGATATTTCAGCCATTTCGGCCGAAATTAACTACATTGGTTTTACCTGATGGACGGGTTAGATATGGACGAACCTTAAACGGGTAGAATCTGTCCATCACCTTAATGATATTGAAATGAGCTTCGTAACGGTAATTTGATCGTTTCCATCGTTGCCATTCCTCGAAAGATCTCGCTATAACTTCATCATTAGTTTTCCCTCTCAAACGATATCGATTGACAAGATAAGTTAAATTCACAAATGGATCAACTTCTCTGCCTATAGAATGAAACCGACAAAAAAGATCAGCTTTATTACGGTTATTGGGGTTCCCGGTGTCAACACAAAAATGTTCGTGAACATTATCCAAATAACTCATACTCATTACACCATTTTACCTACGTTCTTCTCCTCCCTTCGGATAGAATTGCACGTAGCGCCTACATAACGATAAATCTTCCTCTATCGTGAACGATTGAGCCATTAATCTATACGATTATTTCTTCAATGTTGGAGAGTTAAAATGTATTGGAGGTGCTTAAATGAGAAGAGGTCACCCTCCTAATATAGATCAGAGTCTTAACGACTTTTTTTTTCAAAAAAAAAGAGCCGTTGAGGCCTGGTGTAACAAGAGTGTACATACAATATGTACACTAAGTTCGTACGAATATTAACAATCAGAAGTATTGGGATCACCATTATCTACCGATTTAAACAATCGGTAATCTAACAAATATTTTTACTACCGATTATGCAAGTAGCCCAAATTGGAAATCGAAAAAATTATCAAAATTCCAACATATTGGAAATGCATAATCGGTAGGTTAAGAATTTTTTAACCTAACGATTACGCAAGTAGCCCCAAATTGGAAATTGAATTTTTTTTCAAAATTCCAACATTTTGAAAATGCAATCGGTAGTTTAAGATTTTCTTAAACTACCGATTATGAAAGTTGCCCCAAATTGGAAATTGAATTTTTTTTTCAAAATTCAAACATTTTGAAAACGCATAATCGGTAGTTTAAGATTTTCTTAAACTACCGATTATGAAAGTTGCCCCAAATTAGAAATTGATTTTTTTTTCAAAATTCAAACATTTTGAAAATGCATAATCGGTAGTTTAAGATTTTCTTAAACTACCGATTATGAAAGTTTCCCCAAATTGGAAATTGATTTTTTTTTCAATTTTTCCAACATTTTGAAAATGCATAATCGTTAGTTTAAGATTTTCTTAAACTACCAATTATGAAAGTTGCCCCAAATTGGAAATTGATTTTTTTTCAAAATACCAACATTTTGAAAATGCATAATCGATAGTTTAAGATTTTCTTAAACTACCGATTATAGTGAAAAATGTGTCCAGAAACAGGCAGTTCCTGGGGTAAGGGTAATCAGTAGATATTTAAACTACCGATTGTATAACACTAACACAATCGGTAGGCTGTATCTACCGATTGTTGATGAAAATGCATAACCGGTAGTTGTTTCAAACCAATTATCTACCGATTATAATGTAGAATTTGAACAAAATAACTTGTTAAAAATAAATTTCTTGCAATTCAATTGATAACTCAGAATAAGAACATAAGATCCTTTCAAATGTTAGACATTTAAAACCAGTAATGTTAAACACCAAAGACATATCCATAAAGTAAACAACCACAATCTAATTTCTAACTCTTTTGGTTTTGGTACGAGGAGCACGAGGACCAGGGGCTAACCATCTTTCAGCATCAGCGGCATTGGCTTCACCCTCAGGGACATTTGCTTCAGCAGCAGCACTCGTTGAACCGCAAGATCTTTTAGTGTGCTATGCTGTAAGCCTCTTAGGCTTATTCACAGATTTCTCCCCAAACTTGCTAGCATAGGCTTCATTATTAATGTTGTCAATGAGGTCTTTATGCTCTATCATCATCTTCTCAATTGATGAAGGCATTCCCGCATTTATGCACCCAGCTATCTTCTTTGAGAAAAATGCAAACCATTTTTTTTTTTTTTTTTTTTTTTTTTTTTTTTTTTTTTCTGTTTTTAGGCAATCGCAATCAAACTATTATTATCTAAAATCTTGAGCCGTAATACTAAAATCAAAAGGAAATAACATTACGTACCATCCTTTCATAGCCAGAGGGTTTGTCTTTGATGATGAAAATATATTTGGGAACCCTGGTGGTCTTTCCTTTATCTTCACGGATCACATGAAGATGAAAATGCTGTCGGTACCATACCATATAGCGTGGATCTGCTTCATCACCTTGGGTGACAGGCCTCCCCTCGTTGATCATAGATTGCATCCTGTTGTTCCAATGTTTAACGGATGGGTTATCAGAGTAAACTACTGTGATAAAGTCCTTACCACAAGTAGAATTCTCGACGTCCAACTGGAACCTTCCCCTGAAATGACTCCAAGGTTCTTCTTGTACATAACCTAGTTGACGCATCACCCTTGTGGCATTGTACATGACATATCCAGTGGGATACCACAAGGGTACATAGTAGAACGACAACTTAGACCTTCGCGTTATATGACCACTAGCTCGGTCTTCCTTGTATGGATCAAAACATACATCTTTGGACGCCATCGAGTCTAATTTCCTCCTCAAAGGAGTCAACTCCTATTTCTTAGTCCTTGAACCGTTACCCTCAAAGATGTATTTCGTGCCTCGGGGTGTTCCTTTCTCCCATGCCGGATTCTCTTTGGCCAACTCGAGGGACGAGAAGTGGTCATAGATCCATGTCTAGTGTACGTATCAAACCAAGTATGAGAAAATTGATTCTTAAAAGAAGAAAAAATAAATAACAATCAAAACATCAATGGAGTTACCAAAATACCTGTAGTAAGATCACGTTCCCGGCAATTTGGCTAGTCTGTTCCCTGGATTCCTTTCTCATCTCTTCCATCAAGAACGCATGACATGCGGTGCCCCACGAATAGTCACGAAATTTGTGGAGGGGATGCAAAAGTTGTAGGAGGTTGGCATCGACCCGGTTTCCACTAGCATTGGGGAGAATTACACATCCCAAAACACAGAGAAGATATGCAGTGGCTGCAGCATTGACCTGGTCATCGCTAAACTCTGGGTTCAGCTCTTCCTTAGCCTTGGTGCCTCTGAACATTTTCATTAGTTGAACCATGCTGAATTGCCTGGTTTTGTAAGGAGCGCACCGTTTGAACTCTTCCTCGGATGTCGCTCGATCCTAACCAAGGAGCCTCTCAGTGTAAAAATAAAGTTGTTCCCAGCTTAACTGCTTCACATAATCAAACTTCACCGCCGTACCATGGTCAATGAGACTTAGAATCTGCACCACATCATCGGGGGTGATCATCATCTCTCCACACGGCATGTGGAAGGTATCAGTCTCAGGATACATTCTCTCCATTAAGGCCGATATCGACACCCGTTCGTGAGGTAACATTGAATTCCCGGCAGCCGTAGATAACCATGAGTGCAGTATAATTTACTGGAACCATTCACACTCACCTTCGAACTGCCAATCGTTCATCTTTGTTGGTGCATTCGTAGATTTGAGTAGAAAAACCGCATTAAAATGGTCCTAATATACACGACGAATTAAAAAACAATTAGAATAACAGTTAACACTTCTACGAATAAAAAGACAATATGTTAAGAATGGTGTTTTATAATTATTACCTCAATAGAGTAAATTTCTTTCGGCCAAGAGTCTTTGTACCCAAATAATAGATCTCCTCCATCTCTTGGGAGGCCAGGGATTTGGCCTTCTTGAATACCCTTCATTTTCAAAGAGTCAGGGACCTTGTGTCCTACTTTCTTCTTAGCTGGCTTCTTTGTACCACTTCCTTCTTCTTGTCTACCACTTGGTCCTCCTTCATCAAAGTATCTATCTTGTGGAGCACTTGGTACTCCTTCTTCTTCGTTTCTACTTCTTGGAACACTTGGTTGAGTTCCTTCGGTGATAACAATTCCGCTAGCGCTCTTTTGTCTTCTTGCACTAGCAGTTACCTTCTTACCCCTTTCACGACGAGGCCCCGAAAGAATTGTATCGTTGGAATGCTTGAATCGCCTTTCCCTTCTTTGATACAAAATAAAGAACAATTATTTCCAATAAGATACCGTTTAATCAGTACATAATCGGTAGACAAAGTACATTAAACTCAACCGATTGTTCATAATCGGTAGTCAAAAAAACAACGTAACTACCGATTGTGCATAATCGGTAGCTCGGGATCTACATTATCCATCGATTGTGCATAAAAAATGGAACATAAAAGTCTATGGACACACGTACAATCGGTAGTTACATAAAACAATTAACTACCGATTATCTGTAAATTTGGGTCCAGGGATATAATCGGTAGTTTATGACTAAATCTAACTACCGATTACGGTCGATGTTTTTGAGGAATCACTAACTTACACAATCAGAAGTTTAACCCTATAGGAAACTTACGATTATGCCTAAATTTTGGTCCAGGAATATAATCGGTAGTTTATGACTAAACATAACTACCGATTGTGCATGATGTTCATGAGCAATGAAGAACAATAACATAATCGGTAGTTAAATACAAACACGAAACTACCGATTATGACATCTAACCTAAAACCCTTGATATTCTAGTGACGAATTCATTCGATTGAATCAAAATAAACACAAATAATGGTAAACCCTTACCTTATTGGAGCCATTATAAAGTTCTGGAGAGGATGATTGTCAGAATCGGTCTCCGTTTCTAGGTCATCATCTTCGTATTCTTCGTGTTCTTCACTATGTTCTTCAACGATATCTCGATTCTTACTCTCTCGGCAAAATCCGGCCAGTTAGTATTAGGAGGTTGACGGGTTGTTTGCTTCTTTCTTGACATTTTTAGATTGTAATAACGACGATGAATTGGTTTACGATTATACGATGAATTGGTTTACGATTAATCGGTTGAAGATGAATTGGATTGTGCCACAATCGGTAGCTTGAAAACAAGAGAAGAAGAAGAGAAATCTGAGAGAATCGGTAGAGAAGACGGTGAGAATGGTTTAGGTTTAGGTTTTTAAACTTTTATTAGTGAAAGACTTAATGATAATTGTTTGATTTATGAGAGGGTGATTAAGTATTTTTACATACCACTAGATTACCTCATAGCCACATCTGTGAGATTGGGTTAAAAAAATTGGTCCAAATTAATTTTTGATCGCCCTCAAAATGCCCAGGTTATTGTATCATATTTTTTTTTTTACATTGTTAACTACCCATTCTAATGCATATAGGCAATATTCAACCTAGAAATTTGGCCCATTTTGTAGCTGCTTTAAAATTCCAATGAAGTTTTGTTCGATTGCTAATGAAGCGTTCCCTCCCAACTTGCAAATACCCACAATTTTTTGATTAAAGAATCCTGGACGAATCTTGGCCGTAATCTTACAACTAATGTCCTTGCCTGCCACATGAGTTACCTTTACAAGACTGCTACGTTGGATATTTATTGAGGTTCATCAGCAAAACTTCAAGGTATTCTTCGTTATTCCTTCTAACTGCTCGTATTTTTTTAAAAAGGTGCAGGGCTCTGATCTATTTAACTTTTAATCCTCTGCATCTGTTTGTCTAAACTTTACCAAATTCTATGTCAATTTAAGGCATCACCATGCCATCAATATTTCCTGTTGATTTCTCAAGGATGGCATGCTTTAAAGTAGTTTTATATTCATGAATTAAATTAAGATCATTTGAAATGTCTGTAATTTGGACTTTGATTTTGAAAACAGTACGTAATGTCTGATTTATCACCGAAGTTTTGAGTAATACTGCAGAATGGTTTTATAAAACTGACATTAGCTTTTTCTATTCAACAAGTTTAAATCCTCCAAGTGATCAGTTTCCTTTCATGAGGTTCAAAACAAGATTTGACCAAACATCTCACTAAAACTTTCTTCAGGCCTCGTTTTAAGAAAATTATTGGCATGTTTGCCTGAAACTACAAGAAGCTTGCACGGTGTGAGTAATAGATGGAAAAAAAAAACTTAACACTAAGGCCTTTTAGTTTAACAACTCATGCTCTACCTTCAGCTAGAATTACCAAATGCAAAAACTAACAGAGTTGTTATATTAAAACATCAAAGACATAAAAGATAATTATACATGTGTATTTGTTAAGAGGGTGTTTGGTAACCATTATTATAATGAATTATGAGCCCATAATTAATTATTCAGCCCATAATCCATTATATAGGTGTTTGTTAAAATTTATAATAACTGGTTATTTTAATTATAATTGAAAAAATTCATTATTTTTATAAGTAAAAAAAAGTTGTTTATAAAAATTATCATAATAAATTATTTTTTTAACAAAAATGAATTAATTTTTTTTTCTAAAACAATAATGAACTAAAAAAAAGTTTTTATATCATCATTCTTTGCTCTCTTCTTCGTGAGATTTTTTATAAGATAATCAATTATTCCAAGAATATATTTATTAAAATTTATTAAAAAAATAATTAATAATATAATTAATTTTCAATTTATAATTATCTATAATCATAAATGATAATCATAAATGATAATTATAATTTTTACAAACACCCCGACCTATATTTCTGACCATGAATGTAGCTGACTATTTGTAAAATCACGTTTCTGAATCGTTCATCTATATGTCATGATTGGGCACGAGTTAACCCATCTATAAAAAATGGTTTTCACCAATTTGAGGAATGGATTGTTGTCTTTGGGCTCTGACACAACTTTGTTGTCATCATAAAAGTTAAATTCCTTCTGGATCATTTGCAGTTCAACAGTTCAAGTATGATTTGTTTGACTCCAAATATTTCTGATATTAATGTAATTTGATTGAACATGACCATACCTGCAGGCAGTCAAAAGAGGTTATATTCAATTCCACCGACTACGCGTTGCCAGTATTGCCTCAATTCCGTTATTTGTAAGCACTATTTAAGGGTTGTAAGTTACCTAATTGGGAATACCCGTGTCATACGGGAGAAGGAAGTGACAACAATTCAAAGGTTTGAACCTATAATGAATCACAAAGCTTTCTTTCTTCAGACCACGGTCAAATCCTACAATTTAAATCCACAGCTGACACCTAGCTTCGCAGTTACCACTATTCGCCTCCTCTTGATGCTCAGACTGAACTGGACACCACCTCGGTTGATCAAAGTAAACCCTCCAGTGATGACAACAAGCCTAGGAAGAAGGCCTTCCTCGGTGAATAGTTGGACCCAACTGCTGAAGATCGTAGGTTTGTTACTGAAGCAGAAAGCCTACTTAGTGAATTAAAGCGATCCTTTTCTGCTTAAAGGTTTTCTTCTAGAGGGTCAGGTTTGATAAGCATTGCGTGCGTGTGTTTATGGTAAGCAAGGAGAATCTAAAGTTCATGCTTTCAGGATACCCAACAGACTAAGATTTTGATATCGTACATATTACGTTGCATTGGGGAGAATCTTAATCTCATGATTTCAAGATACTCTGTAAGAAGCCTCGAGCAATGAAGACAAGATTTAGAAAACCGTCAAATGCTTAACATTCCAACCGATAATGGCATCTTTATAAGACGGTGTTACATCAAACAATTGATATAACAGGAAGGAAAACTAGAGACCGGGTATTATTTATTACTGGCAGTTCTTTGAGGGCTTTTTATCCCTCTATATGTTGTTAATGCCTTGAATGTTTATTACTGAGATTCTCCTGTAGAAGATCAAGTTGTGTTGATTCATTTTCCATTTTAGATATCACATAGTTTATACAAATGTCAGCTTATTGAATTTAACGTGGGGTAATTTATCAAATTTATTTGGAATCCAACAAATTTATAGGACCAACTACTGAATATGACATGTTGGAATGGTCAGGGATTACATTTTTGACATATTTTCATGCATTCGTTTGATTTGAATTTGTTTGTATTACTTATTTTGTCCCTAACTATGACCTTGTGAAATACCAAGTCTGCACCTCGGATGAAAATACATTTTCAAATTAAAAGAATCTATACATCTTCAAATTATGATCTATAATAAATTAAATTAATTAAAAATTTTCACTATACCTTTTTTACCTTGGAATAATATTTAACTAGTCAATAAATTATAATTTGGTACGTATGTTCCTTACTTTTGGTTTACAAATTACTAAGATGTTTGGAACTCTTATTTTTGATCTTATGTGGTGTTGATGGGTGTACTCATGTGATGATTGGTGGTGGTTATGAGTATGCAGTGGTTTAATAATAAATAACCTTAAATATTTTTTTTATCTTTTATATATCGGTGAATTTAATAGTAAGTTGAATACTTGCTCCTAATACTAACGGATGTATTCTAGTCAAAATCTTCAATTATTGAGTAATTAAAGTTAACACCACCGATGCGACGAAAATATAGTAAGACACACACAGGTAATCGTTTCATTTCCCCACACCACTGTTAATTATGTCCCGTAAATGCTTAACGAACACCATTCCTTATGGCTTATCCCATCTCGACCAGATGCCAGGTTCGCGCACGCCCCATCCACACACAGTACTGAATACATGCTCCAAATACTTTATGGTTGCTAACAGCACATCACCAGAAATGACATCTCCAAACTTATGTCAGCAATTTGGGAGCCAAGTAGTGCACCTCTCGGACGCCTCTGTTGTTTTTTCTCAATCTCATTGCACCTTTCTACTACCTGTTTGATCTAATGTTTGTTTACCATTTTTTTTCCCGTGGTTACAGGATATGGTGAGATTTCTATACCATTTGTTCCTTCCAATACAATAGGTATATCAACACTCTCATCCTTTCTTTTTCCTTCGTTTTTTATTTTCAAAATCTTAATTAGTTGTGTCATCTAGGGTACCTGAATTCGGTGTGATCCTGATTGGTCATCGTTGTAGATTTATTGCAGACTTTCATCTGATTGACCTTTTAAAAACCTTAAGATTTGCTACATAAATTTCTTATGTTTATACATTCCATCTCCCAATGACCATCTTTTAAGCATTTTTAGGTCTTCAAGAATATGTTGTTCTAGAGCTAGCATCTAAATAGAAGCTACGTCATTTCATATAGTCCGTAAAAATTGTGTTCTCTGTTTGTTCGGTTTAGTTGTTGAATCAACATTTCTGGATTTTCTTCATTGTGCTTTTAAATAGTTTGTTTATGCTGTGATTCTAACATTACTCAATAGTATGAATGTCCCATGTGTGTTAACAACATTCCATTAACCCTCACCGTTGTGACATACTCTTTTTTTCTTTTTCTCTTGAATGACTTCATTGTTTTCAAGAGTATCTCATTATGTTTGATTTCAACAGACGCACACCTTCAATGGATGCAGATGAATGATAACGGGAATAAGCACTCCTTTGGCCGAATATTTTAAATATATGACCAAGGAATTCTTTCTTTTGCAAACAATTATGATGCTAGAAAGGTTTCCCACGAGTAGTGAAGAACTATAAAGATGTTAAGAGGTTGTGTATGGTTTTATACTTAATTTACTACTGAAATATGTGTTCATCAATTTTTGTATACGGTTTTTGCACTGTCAAGTTTGATTTAATTAGATGATTGTGAAATAGAATTTTTAAAACTTACAATGGAAATTATGCATTTTATTTTTACTATCATGAGCTCAATATAGGTTTACTAAGCTCAGGAATGTTGGCAGCATGTTGACGCAGGAGAAAGTACTCCATCTGTATTTTCTCATGATCTTCAAGGTGTAGAGCGTGAAATGAAGTTTTTTTAGTTTTTGTTTTGTTAAACCTGGGTTAAACTGTCCTTAATACTGTTGGGGGCTAAAAAATAGGTATAAGAAAATAGCTACTGAATGTATATTATTAGCTTTAATTAATGTGATATATATATATATAACTTTGTTACTTTTTAGTTTACTGAACTTATTCTTAATAAGGGCTTTTCACGTTTGACTAGCACAAAAGTAGGATAAAGCACAGAGGTCGGTTTTATTTTACAACACGAAAGATATTATGCTGTAATTAGCAGAAGGATAATGGCTTTTGTTAAAGTCTGTGGGCATCCAACTCAAAACCAATTGGTAAAGGATAATGGCTTTTGTTAAAGTCTGTGGGCATCCAACTCAAAACCAATTGGCAATGAGTGGAATGATCCTTTTATATTATATTTTAAGTTTACTACATGAGATATTAACAATGTTGGACTATTATCCTTCACACGCCCCCTCACGTGTATGACACTCTCTATGGGCCTCTAACACGTGGACCATTGTATGTATGGGTAGCCGTTGGGCTTACTCTCGTACGGGTCTGGCTCTGATACCATGTTAAAGTCTACGGGCATCCAACTCAAAACCAATTGGCAATGAGTGGAGTGACCCTTTCATATTATATTTTAAATTTATTACCGGGATATTAGCAATGTGGGACTATTATCCTTCACAGTTTTTGAGTGATTATTAATATATCTTGCAAGTTTTTTTTTTTGAATTCTCATTTATTTTTATTCAAATATATGTGTATCAATTTAAACGGTCAATTTAATATGTTAGAATTTGGATCCTATGGTCAGTTCTTTTTAAAAGGCCCGTTTTGGAACAAAAAATTTACATCACAGGTCGAGCAATCAAACAATACCACATCTCGAACTGGAATTGTATTAACTCCAACATGTCATTTTTGAAATACAAGGTTTCGCTCTTAGAGCAGCTATATTAAGCCACCAAATCCTGATCTCTTTACTGTCAATTAGTCATTGAACAGATCTGACTCACTGGAGCAAAGACACTATACGAGGAAGGACAAAGATGCCGCACCTTTGATCATAACCTTATTTAAAGCCCGAAGTGAGGTCGTTGCTTCGAGTGAACATGTGTGGTTTAGAGAGTACTTCTACATTCGCAGACTACGTGTGTAATTGGGGCATCCGTCGATGCAACTCATTAGCCTAGCACTGAATCAGTTGAATGAAACACATTAAATTTTTAAAAGTAAATAAACTTAAACATTGCCTAATTATTTTTGAGGGCGGATCCATTCACACTTCTATTCTCACACTATCTCACATTTTGGATATTTTTTTTTTTTATAAAAACCAAATGATAGCGGATTTGAAGCTAATATTTTGGAGATATATTCCTCTTATAAATCTCGACATACCTGCCAAAAATGAGTGCATTATGAAATACCAAACATCACTATCTACCAATTTTAATCACAATGGTTAAAAACCTGATGATTTTCAAGGTGGTGGTGTTATACGTCTTCGATTAATGTGCTCATTTTTTTGTGAGAACGTAGAGCTCCCATCGTACATCGGTATACGTTTCAAGAAGTCAATAGAACTGTGAGTGATATAATGACAACGGATGGCAATGTTGCCATTACAAAATCATTCGGTGTTAAGACTATTGTGTTAGGTGGTGACTTTTGTTAGATTCTACCAGTTGTTGCAAAAGGAGCAAATTGTGGCGATGAGAAAAGTTTAGTATTTTTGAGCTAAATAGGAATATGAAATTGTTCAAAGGTGATGCAGATGCGGTCGGACAAAAAGTCGAAAGATATTTGCTATTGCATTATATGAAGATTTGGGATTGTTAATTTATTGGATGAAAATTTTGCAATTGCCAATTGGAACCTCCATTGGGGCGATGGGAGGCAAAGTGATAAGTGTATATTTTACATGTTTAGACTGTCAATTTCATGCTAGTATTTTCTAGATTTCTTGTGAATTATTGTATATTACGTTTGTTTTGTAGTTTATGCTTTTATTAGGTGATCATCCAAAAAGGAGCTACAAAGTGTTAGATTGTGCATGAAGGGAAGTGTTGCAAAAGAAGAATGAACAAATACCAAGTGGAAGTCTCCCAAATTGAGGATTTATCATCACCATATTGAATAGAACGAAGAAACGAAGCCAACGGCGAAAGAATGAAATCATTCCGACTTCATATGAAGAAGTTATAAGAAAATGAGTTCAGACTTTTCTCGGAGGGTCAAGCCATCGAGAAAAGAAAATCCAAAAGAAAAATAAATTCTCGATGGGTCATCCCATCGAGAAAAGAAGAATCCTCGATGGGTCATCCATAGAGAACCTGAGCGGAAGAAGAAATATTTTTTCTCGGTGGGTCATCCCATCGAGAAAAGAAGAATTCTCGATGGGTCATCGCATCGAGGGAACTACAGTTCTGTGAGTAGTTGGGCTGGGTTTGACGCGATCCCATTAGCTTTTTAGCTAATTTTACACGGGCTAAGCTTAGTTTTGACCTATTTTTGGCATATTTTGGTATTTTGGAAACCTAGTATGATCGGGATTTAAGCACGGACATCTCTTCAACTTGGGATATCTTTTTAAGAGACTCTTTTAATATTTTTGGATATATAGAAGGAGATACACATATCTATACCTAGGTTTTACAACAAAAAGAGAGAAGAGAGATTTACTCCAAATTCTAGGGTTTACCCCTTTTGAGAGAAACCATGCTATTTTTTCTTCTTTATGTTATCATGAGTAGCTAATTCTTATTGATTAAGGATGAATACAATGTTCTAAGCGTGAAACTTTATTAGTTAATACAAGTTTGTTTGAAGTTATTATCATCATCGTTTGGTTTCACTATATCTAGGGTTTATGATTGATTTCTTGAATTATTTGGAGTGCACGCTAGATTAATCTATTGATCATTCTATTGCTAGTAGAGAGTTGAGCGGTCCATAATTGTCGATCATCTCCTACACAAATAGAGAATGTGATACCTTAAAGAGGGATTATTTGGAGCAATCGTGTTTGAAGACAACATTATTAAGCAAAACCTTGCGCTAAGAGTTCTGATGCTAGGATCAACCTAAATTCACAAACCCTAAATCATTCAATTGGGTTATACCTTGAGTGCCCTACTACTTGGTGGCTCAGTTGGATAGAATCTGGTGTTCGAGCGCTTCGACATTCAGTGATACAAGGAGTTTTGGGGATATCACTGCGCTAGCTGCTATTCTACGGTTGGTGATGAATGTTTCTAACGAAAGGCAGATAAGTATATTAATTCAGTCAACGTTTGGTAACGACGAAGGATTCCCTAATCATTTATTTCTTATTATTATATTTTTTATTATAGTCTTAGTAATTAAACAACCAGTCCCCCTTTAGTATTACTTTTACTATAGTTTTGCTAATCTAAATAACCTATCAATTATACCGCTCTTTGTGGAACGGTCCTTATTGCCGCTATATTACTAGTTAAATAGTAGGAAATATATTGATTAATTTGTTGCACTTACGACACACATCAAATTTTGGGGTCGTTACTGGGGAAAAGTGGTTAATTGATTTGTTATTTGTTTTAGCTTGTTTTAGTAGTTTAAATATTCTTCACGTTTTTCTTTAGTGTTTTTAGATTTTTAGGTTTTCGTGGTGTTAAAAACTAGTTGAAGGTGTTATCCGCTCGTCAAAAGCGGGAGGTAAATTCTGAAAACAGGTTGTAAGTATCACTTTTGTTTTTATTTTTTTTTTTAGGTTTTAGTTAGATTTTTCTTTTTCTTGTTAGTCGTCATGTTTCCTTAGGGAAATAACATATACGGTTCACAAGATCAATCATATAATAGTGGTAATCAATATCAAAGTTATGACAAATACCAACCATACTATAGGTGTAATCAAGACCAATCTTTTGGTTACGACCAATACCCGATGGAACCTTACGATACATGCCAACAACCTTATGAGAGGTATGTAAGTGAACAATCACAAGGATGAGGGGATAGTTATATTTCTAATAATTTCTCTAGTACCACAGATTCTACTTGGGCCAAATTAGAAGAACTCCATAAGCTAATGGAGCAATTTATTCAACAACACGGTGAGCATAGTCCAAAGCTAGATGATGAGAAACAACAACATCAACAACAATATGATTGGGAAGAGTCACATCGAGAGATTCAAAGGAATTCGGAGAAATTATACAAAAAAAAATCCCAACTCGGTAAAAATAAGGATGAGGAATAAGTATGGCCTCAAAACCAAAACAATTCTGAAATTCCTAAGAACGATAAAGATTATTATGAGGATGAGCAACCTTTCAAAATTCCTTGCAACAATGATAAAGTTAAGCCAACTCCGGATCATTATAATGATCATTCGCCTTTTCAAAAGGAGGAGCCTTGGTATAACAAAACCATTGTTCTAAACGGGGTAGTGTACTCAAACGCATATCAATGTTATAAAGAATATCCAGATTACAATTGTTTAGCCCAGTTGATTTGCAAGTGGTAACCCAATTATTCCTTCGGAAGAGACTAATGCAGATGATCCTAGAATTTGCACCAATGAACTAGACTTTATAGGAGAGGATCTTGATTCTAATGATGAGTGTATTGAAGATATGAAGATTAAAAATGAGACCAAATTGATTAATTTCGTAGAATACCCAATCGAGATTGACAAGGATTATAATGATGCTAAGATTTCGATCGAAGTGGAGACTAATGAATTACAATTATAAAGTTTAATAGAGGACCACGATACACATGAGATAAATAATCCACTACAAGAGATATAGGAAGGTTTTTCTAATCCTCTTGATAATTCTATTTCTAGTGATCATTCTCCCCTGGTTGAAATAGTTTCTCAAAGAGTTATTAATCCAACTTTTAAGGAGCTACCTAACTTAGGATTGGAGTTGTGTGCTTCTAAAGTTTTAACGGATTATTTTGCTTCTAAGTATCCACCACTTGATGTGTTTGATTCTAGCATTGTGCTGGTTCACCGAGAGGAACCCAAAGAAGTTCCCTTATTCTATGTTCTTTATATACTCTCAAGTGTAGAAAAGACTAAGTGTTGGGGAAACTTCCATGAAATAACAACTTTATTATTTATAGATTTTCAGATTGTTGGTCTACGGGCGCTAACCAAAAGGTCAGGCTGAGGACGTTAAACTAAGAGATGAATGGGAGGAAACCTATTGGTTTCATATTTCTATCTCTTTTATTTTATATTTTATATTTTGCATATCATATTTTCATTCCCACGTCTAATTTCATAGAGTCCTAACTCTATAATGAAAGAAAATTTTGACGAGAAATCTTTTGCCAGAAAAATTCTGAAGTGAAACCGTTCAATGAAATGTCTCTAGAGACTTCGTTCGGAGTCCGATTTGAGTGGTTGACCCCAAATTTTGAAGAGGAAAGACTCAAATTTCTGCTTCAAAAAGAAATTCTAAATTTGGATTCTCTTAGGTTGGAGTTATTGGCATGGTAAACTGAGTTCCGGATTTTTTTCAGAAATTTTTCAGATTGCATGTTAGTCAGTCCACAGGCCATAAACGTCAGACGATTTATCGAAAAACTATACCCTTTCGACATATTATAGAAAAACGTAGGCAACTTTCATCAAGGATTTTTTGCCAAATTACTTACCAATATGTACAGTTTTCAGGGTTAATATGTGGTTATGTCAGAATTCAGAAATTTTGGTTTTGCACATTGAGGACAATGTGAAGTTTAAGTATGAGGGATTGATTAAGCATATAGATTTTTAGTATTCACTTTGGTAGAGTAAACTTTTTTGATTTGTTGTATATCTTTTTGTATAAACCTCCAACTTTAGATATTTTACAGTCACATAGTATACTTCTAGCTAAGTTTACATACGGAATTCTTACCGAAATAACTGAAATTAGAAGTATTAGAGAACTACATTCGGAGTTCTTAGTTGTTGAGAGGCACAAGATGATAAAAAGGGACTTAAACTGCCTGGAGAGAGTACAATATTAGAGAAGCTGATCATTCAATACCCATGAGTGAGGCACCAAATCTTCAATTTTCTGTTTAGAGTGTTTCATCTGAGCAAACTCCGGGTAGAATGATGAGCTACCCAACCTCGCACCAATTTCAACACTACTTTTTGATATATTGAGTGCTAATTTCATCAATCATGAGGGTGTCATCAGAATCGCTAACTTTATCTTTTAGTCTTGTTTGCAGTTGACACCATTCTCTCGACAACAACAGGTCTATAGAAACACCATCATCATCAACAAGCGGAACATCAAAAATTTGAAGGAAAGTTGAATACAGTCAAGGTTTACAAGCAACAGTACAACAAGCGCAAAATTTCATATTCAAGTAAAGCAGCCATATAATAAGCAAAATTCTATATACATGTTGAAGACTTATGTACGAGAGCAAAAGAAATGAAAAGATGAGAGTTAGTGAAATTCATGATATCAAGACAATACAAGTTGTAAAGAATCAAGTGGTAAAGTCCTCATTCCACGGCCATAGTAATTTCATTGTTCATTTTAGGTTTATTTATTTTTCAGTTTGTATTTTGAGCAAAAAAATAAATAAAAAAATAAAAAAATTAAAAGTAAAAAAATAAAAAACGAGAAAAAAAAACTAAAAAGGAAAAAAAATAGAAAAGGAAAAAAATGTTTTATCATTGCTTTAGTATATTTCTTTTTGTATTCATTCAATGAGGCCGTGGGAAAGAAGAAATCTATAAAGAAGTTTTAAACAATAAGGAATTGAGAAAAGAGTTACAATTGTTAAGGTTCAACGAATTTCAAGAGTTCATCATCAACAGTTGAAGACCGAAGGCGTTTCTATTGGATGTTGTGAGAATGGTGTTGATTGTAGACCGGGTGAGAATGTAAGTAAGCGTTCACATCCTTACATAGTGGTTGATTTCCTTTCTAAGAGATCATCAGAAAAAAAGGGGGTTCTTTTTCGTCCCACGTTCTATGGGATAACATCTTCATATAAAACGGAAGGTTACCTTTCCTTCCCACCATTCAACGTGTGCATGATTTCTATCTTCATTCCTTCCTGCACACATGAGAACTATAAAGTGCGTTTTTCTGAGTGTCAATTTCATAAAATCCTATTGGTGAGGCAGAATGCTTATTCGGTCACTCTTGAACCTAGATTCTTTCATATGGTGGTTTCTCCGAACTCAAGAGTTAAGCATGAGAATAATGTTCTTTGGCAGGTCAAACTTCTTATTGTTAGTGTGCAGAAACTGTATGTCCTCATAACTCTTTGGATGCTTGTGACTTTGAAGTTGTTATATGTTTTGTGGTTATACCTTTTGTAAACCCTGATGAGACTATCACTCGTCCACTAGGGACACCTAGGGGGTTTAAAGTCTTGTTGCACATGCTAAGTGTAACCGTATCCTCAATGAAAGGGAGTTGTATTTTATTTTAGTTTATGATTAGTTTAGTTTAGTTTGCTCGAGGACTAACAAAGGATAAGCGTGAGGGAATTTGATAAGTGCATGTTTACATGTTTAGAGTGTCAATTTCATGTTAGTATTTGCTAGATTTCTTGTGAATTATTGTATATTACGTTTGTTTGTACCTAAAATCCTCTCAGGAAAAACAATGTATTGTTAAAGTACTTTTTGCAGGTTCGAGGATCAAAATCGTACACAACAAATAAAACAAGTAGGATGCTGGTATTTCTTTTGCTTCGGTCACAAAGAGAGGATATGGGTTGATATTAGGGAGGGAAGCAAAGAAAGTTGGAGGAATTGAGTGTAGAACCGTACGTTGTGATGGAAAAAATGGCAGAGCTTGAGAATGATTTTCTATCTCTTCTCTATCTGTCGCTTGTTTTCTCTCTCCGTTGAAATTGGCTAAGTAGCCTATTTATAATGTTTGGGACCACACATTTTCCTTGTAAAGTAGTGGTACTTGTGGGGAGATGGAGAAGTGGAGGTTGTGGTAACCCTCCACTTTTTTCATAGGAAATTTCTTGAAACTTCTAGACTATAACCCCATGATCTCTTCAACCGCTCCAACTTACTACTGACTTTGTAACTTCCTTGTCATGGTATAATGTTACACCCATGTTGTTGTAAACCGCCAGACCAAAACCCCATGTTTTATCCCCCCATTGTAATATGATTTGATGTCTCGTAAGAGTTAGTGGGCTCATGGATTCAAAGCCACGAGCCTTGTTGTAAAAATAATCTTTCTAGTAGACTTTATGTCAATTTTGTCGTAAGAATGGTTTAAGTAATTGTGGTAGCTTGAGCGAATAGTTGGGCTAGCATGAGCAAATAATAGTGTTGGCTGTAGCAGAGCGTGGTACATAGCAGTTGAGCTTGGTGTTGCATGGAGCACTGGTACATACGGAGTTTGGGAACGCACGGAGATTGGGTGCGTACGGAGCTTGGGTTCACATGGAGTTTGGCGCGTATGGAGCTTGGGCCCGCACGGAGCTTGGGTTGACATGGAGCTTCTCCTGTGTCAATAAGCGCAATTTTATACTCGGTCTCCTTGACGTAAGCGGTAACGTACATGGCTCGGTTGTATCCTTCCTCGGCCATCATGTCTTCCTTAGTGAATGTGACGCTATTTATAGCTGGGTCGTTTGACGCGGTTGTCTCTATTTCCATCGGGGATGACGCTAAATGTATGACCACGACTATGAGGTTGAGAGAAGCAAAGGTGTTGACACGTTGATCCTTGGAAAAGTGGATAAGCTCTCACAAGTTTCAATCAGAAACGTGGCTTCTTTGGTCCACTGGTTTTTCAGTAGTAGTGAAACTCCCAATATTATGTGGTGGAGAATCACTAGTCAAGAAGTTGATTCCTGGTTCTGTGGAACCTGGGCCTCGTTCAAAAGCGCTGCGGCACCCTACTTCTTCTATTAATTTGACAAGAGAGGAGAATAAAGATCATTTTGTATCTTCAAGTCTTGCTAAGATTCTCGCCTGAGATTCTTGTCTTCGCATTAGTTCAGCCAGAGTGACTGGGGTTTCGCCTACTTCGGTGATGCCGTTAGCAAGGTATGGGTTGGTGGTGCCATTGAATGTTAGAGAGGAGTTGTGAGTATGACCATTGATATTGACATGTGAAATATTGGAATTGGTTGTAGTTGAATTTGACCTAAGGCCAACCATCTTTGAGGAATTAAATTTGGATACCGAGAGGTTGATCTCCGGCCGTGGTCACCAATTGTTTGTACCTAAAAATTGCTCTTAGGCAAAACAATATACTGTTGAAGTACTTTTTGTAGGTTCAAGGATCAAAATTGTACAAAACAAATAAAACAAGTAGGATTTTAGTATTTGTTCTGCTTCGGTCACAAAGAGAGGAGATGAGTTGATATTAGGGAGGGAGCAAAGAAAGTTAAAGGAATTGTGTGTAGAACTATGCGTTGTGATGGGAAAAATGGCAGAGCTTTAGAATGATTTTTTATCTCTTCTCTATTTGTTGCTTGTTTTCTCTCTTGTTGTTCTGGTTGTGATCTCTGTTTGATTTGGCTAAGCATCTTATTTATAATTTTTGGGACCACACACTTTCCTTGTAAAGTAGTGGTAGCTGTGGGGAGATGGAGAAGTGGAGGTTGTGGTAACCGTCCACTTTTTTCATAGGAAATTTCTTGAAACTTCTAGACTATAACCCCATGATCTTTTCAACCGCTCCAACTTACTACTGACTTTGTAACTTCCTTGTCATGGTATAATGTTACACCCATGTTTTTGTAAACCGCCAGACCAAAACCCCATGTTTTATCCCCCATTTGTAATATGATTTGATGTCTCGTAAGAGTTAGTGGGCTCATGGATTCAAAGCCATGAGCCTTGTTGTAAAAATAATCTTTCTAGTAGACTTTATGTCAATTTTGTCGTAAGAATGGTTTAAGTAATTGTGGTAGCTTGAGTGAATAGTTGGGCTAGCATGAGCAAATAATAGTGTTGGCTGTAGCAGAGCGTGGTACATAGCAGTTGAGCTTGGTGTTGTATGGAGCACTAGTACATACGGAGTTTGGGAACGCACGGAGATTGGGTGGTACGGAGCTTGGGTTCACACGGAGTTTGGCGCGTATGGAGCTTGGGTGCGCATGGAGCTTGGGTTGACACGGAGCTTCTCCTGTGTCGATAAGCGCACTTTTATACTCGGTCTCCTTTACGTAAGCGGTAACGTACATGGCTCGGTTGTATCCTTCCTCGGCCATCATGTCTTCCTTAGTGAATGTGACGCTATTTATAGTTGGGTCGTTTGACGCGGTTGTCTCTATTTCCATCGGGGATGACGCTAAATGTATGTCCACGACTATGAGGTTGAGAGAAGCAAAGGTGTTGACACGTTGATCCTTGGAAAAGTGGATAAGATCTCACAAGTTTTCAATCAGAAACGTGGCTTCTTAGTCCACTGGTTTTTCAGTAGTAGTGAAACTCCAATATTATGTGGTGGAGAATCACTAGTCAAGAAGTTGATTCCTGGTTCTGTGGAACCTGGGCCTCATTCAAAAGCGCTGCGACACCCTACTTCTTCTATTAATTTGATAAGAGAGGAGAATAGAGATCATTTCGTATCTTCAAGTCTTGCTAAGATTCTCGCCTGAGATTCTTGTCTTCGCATTAGTTCAGCCAGAGTGACTAGGGTTTCGCCTACTTCGGTGATGCCGTTAGCAAGGTATGGGTTGGTGGTTCCATTGACTGTTAGAGAGGAGTTGTGAGTATCACCATTGATATTGACAGGGGAAATATTGGAATTGGTTGTAGTTGAACTTGACCTAAGGCCAACCATCTTTGAGGAATTAAATTTGGATACCGAGAGGTTGATCTCCGGCCGTGGTCACCAATTGTTTGTACCTAAAAATTGCTCTTAGGCAAAACAATATACTATTGAAGTACTTTTTGTAGGTTCAAGGATCAAAATTGTACAAAACAAATAAAACAAGTAGGATTTTAGTATTTGTTCTGCTTCGGTCACAAAGAGAGGAGATGAGTTGATATTAGGGAGGGAACAAAGAAATTTAAAGGAATTGTGTGTAGAACTATGCGTTGTGATGGGAAAAATGGCAGAGCTTTAGAATGATTTTTTATCTCTTCTCTATTTGTTGCTTGTTTTTTCTCTTGTTGTTCTGGTTGTGATCTCTGTTGGATTTGGCTAAGCATCTATTTATAATTTTTGGGACCACACACTTTCCTTGTAAAGTAGTGGTAGTTGTGGGGAGATGGAGAAGTGGAGGTTGTGGTAACCGTCCACTTTTTTCATAGGAAATTTCTTGAAACTTCTAGACTATAACCCCATGATCTCTTCAAACGCTCCAACTTACTACTGACTTTGTAACTTCCTTGTCATAGTATAATGTTACACCCATGTTTTTGTAAACCGCCAGACCAAAACCCCATGTTTTATCCCTCAACTGTAATATGATTTGATGTTTCGTAAGAGTTAGTGGGCTCATGGATTCAAAGCCATGAGCCTTGTTGTAAAAATAATCTTTCTAGTAGACTTTATGTCAATTTTGTCGTAATAATGGTTTAAGTAATTGTGTTAGCTTGAGCGAATAGTTGGGCTAGCATGAGTAAATAATAGTGTTGGCTGTAGCAGAGCGTGGTACATAGCAGTTGAGCTTGGTGTTGCATGGAGCACTGGAACATACGGAGTTTGGGAACGCACGGAGATTGGGTGCGTACGGAGCTTGGGTTCACACGGAGTTTGGCGCGTATGGAGCTTGGGCGCGCACGGAGCTTGGGTGCACACGAAGCTTGGCGCGTACGGAGCTTAGATGCATCACAGAGCTCGGGCGCTGCACAAAGCGCTGAACAGTGAGCTAGAGTACCTCACGGAGCGTTGGCGCTGCACGGAGCTGGGTTGCATGGAGCTTGGGTGTAGTGCTGATGTTAGCGCTACTGTTGTGGCCCACTTCTCCTAGTGATGCGGCTAGCACTTCTCCATGGATTTGTGGTTTCGTGGCTTTGTAGCTTTATTGTTTTGGTTGACTTTTTCCATTTTATTATTTCGACACATTTGTGTTGGAGACATGGCTAGGGCTTACTAAAGCCTGTACTCGTTGTTACTAGGGCTATAACCTATATTTATTGACATTGACTAATGCCATGACCATGGCTATGGCCTATTTAATTGTTGATATTTATGCCTTATTTTGGTGCAGTGCATATAGAACTCCTTCAAGAGATTCAGCCGTGGAAGTTTGCAATCTTGAAATTATGTTTGATGCAACTCTGCGTTTAGATGGTATACATCTAATTAGCGTAACTATTCATATATACGTATCCTTTATTCTGATTGTTCGAAATTTTGTATAATCAGTTATGTTCTGTTTTATACGATTAATCTTTACGGGTGCACATTAAATAATGAGTATCTAATTGAGTGTAGCTCTGGAATTTTATGGGTGGACTGATAGACACGTTTTCGTGTCTAATTTGTCCTCAATTTGTTAATTGATATAGCTTTATTTTGTGCTAATAATGTGATTTTATGTAATTGCAAGTACTTTGGTGGAATAAATAAATATGGAAAAATTGAGCTTAAAAGTGCTAGAAACACCCTTATCAAAAGTGTTAAAGGCACCCTGGAAATGGATAAAGGCACCCTGGAAATGGATAAAGGCACCCCCTTGGAATTGATAAAGGCACCCATATTTTGGTTACAAACACCCCCTTCTTCACGGTTCAAAAATTCATTGGAAATATTTTCACTCAACTGTGTAGATTAATACGTGATATCTTGGGATTTTGTACAGTTAAGACAGGGAAATATTCTTCCATATCATGTGCATGATTCACTACAACAAAATCACGACCAAATCACGGCGGATATTTGATTCTCGGTGAATCAGGAGAAAGAAATAAACTATCGGGATATCCTGTTGAGGATTAAATGAGAAATCTGTAGAGGTTCTGTGAAGGTATTATG
>JAJJMC010021281.1:239531-280014 GCA_023531435.1 Papaver californicum | reverse complement strand
GATCATCATGTTGTTACTCCTTAAATCATCATCATCAGACTAATAAACTCCATCATTGATGATCACAGATTCACCACCATCCTCTAGTGCAACCCTAAAGTCAGGCCATATGTCGAGCTATCTCCAGCCCCATTAACGTAACAAACAAAGCTTGAATTTTCAGTTCTTGTATTTGGGAGAAGATGGTGGTGCCTTTATAACTATTCAAAATGTGGCTGCCCTGAGTAGAATGGTTGGTGCCATTAACAACATTTGAATTCCAGTTGCCCCTTATCGTCTGACAGAGTGCCAATAGTAGTTTTGCTTGAAATGACCGTTTTGCCCTTAATTCTTGTCTCGCTCATAACTTTCTCATACGAAGTCAGAATGACCTCGTTCTTTCGCCGTTGGCTTCGTAATTTAATTCTATACAAGATGGAGGGTAGAAAACCTGGAATAAACTGAGATCCACTGTGTCTTTGACAATTCTTCTCTTGTAAAGCTCCATTTCATTTGTTTCAGAGATGTAACCTAATAAAACACATAAACTACAAAAGTAATACTAACACATGGTAATTCACACAAAATATAAAAAATAATTATAAGGAAATGATACCTAAAATGTATAAATTATGCACTTATCAGTGGCTTCTGATGATGGTACTCGTGGTGGTGAGTCCGGGTCTAGGGAAGGAGAAATGAATGATGGTAAGGACGTTGAAGGTGAGAGTAAAATCTAACTGTTATTTTCTAACCTTCTGTGCTTGCCCCAGAGTCGAGGTTGACTAGTGGTATTCTTGTGTAGATGGATTAGGTCCAAGGTTGAATTTTGAAGTTAACATTTCTGACAATGAGGATGATGAGGCTCTTCTTAGCTCTGACGATGAGTCAGACAAGGGTTTGGGAAACGATAAGGTTGAGGAACCAACTATGGAGAAACCCTCCACTCACTTGTATGTCTTTGCCGAGAGTATCTCTAACCCGGAGTTGGTAGATAAGGATATTCTTACTTTGGTCCCTCTTCCTCGTTCGGGTCCTTGCCCCATTCAGAGATTTTGCAGTCAGTTCCTTCCTATGGCCCCGAATTTATTCGGAACATTATGCCTTTGGTTCATATGTTTGTTCTTCTTCCTGCATTGTGTCTGATGTTCTTCTTCGGGTACCTTACTCTTTGTTTTTTTTATATAGCAAAATAAGGACATTCAACATCTCAACTTGGCGTTCTACAAAGAGATGTAGAAGGAGAAAAAGTTGTAAAAATAGCAGGTTCAAGCTGTTGATGCTCAGCGTAAAAAATTGGAGAACCAAGTTGCTGAATTCCAATGTATTCGTCTTTTTGCTTTTCCCACTTTCCTTCTGCCCGATCTCTTAGAGATTCTGAATTGCGGTTTTTGCTGGTAGCTGTTGTTGGTTCTTTTAGTAATGAAAGGAGAGATGAGTATCACGAGTTGAGGACTGAAGTTATACTTCTTAAGACGAATGCTACTAATCTAGAATGACGCCTTATCAATAAGGATGACAAAATCACTAAGCTAGAGTGTAAGCTTAACCGTCTTCGTAGATTTGGACCTGGGTTTCAACATATCCAACAACTAAAGTCTGATCGTGACCGGTTTCGATACCTTACTGGCAATCTTCTTCTTCATATTAATTCTCTCGAGGGTAGATGCTCTGAGTTAGAGCTCAAGAATCGTGATCTTCTTGTTGATCGTAGTAGTCAGAGTAAATGGAAGAGCAGAGATGATATTGTGATACGAAATAACCAGCCATCTTAGATCTCTATGAAGCCACGAGTCATAACCTTGAGCAGGTTCTGGAACAGTTTAAGAGTTTATAAGTTGCCTACGAAAGCCAAAAGCTTGTCTCTTCAAATCAACTAAAGATCTGTATGTCGGGGAAGAGAAGTAATCTTTCCCTGAGAGTTAGCGAGCTTGAAACTAATTTGGTCAAGACTGAAGAGAATCTTACGATGACGATTTAGATTCTTGAAGGTGTTTTAACGAGGTTTTGATCTTTAAAATTCTTTACCACTTTTGATATGAGCTAACTTTTTCCGTGTTTCTCCATTTTCATCCGAGCAGGAGAAAATTTCATCTCTAGAGAATGAGGTTACTCACCAGAAGAATGCTGAGTCGGCTCTAGCTTCTGAGGTCGCCCAATTGAAAGAGTCCATCTCAGCTCGTAAAAGAGACCATGAGAAGGAACTTGAGAACGCCAGAAAGATTTTTGAAGACAAAGTTGAAGTGAAGGTGAAGGAGATAATTGCTGAAAAGAATTCTAGGGCTCAAGTGAAGCACTCTGGATCCCGTTCTGATGCTCCTGCCCCATAGTTTTACCTATTTTTTCTTTTTCTGTTTTGCTTTCTCTGGGTATTGCTCGTTATTTTTTGGGGTGTTGTGTCGCCAACTTAATGTTATTCTCCTTTGAGGAACTTTTTTCTTTTTGAGTAATCTGATCGTCTTTGCTACTTCTTGCCAATTTATGTGCACTTTTGGGAGCCTGCATGTTGTCATGTTTTTCATGGTTCTGTTAACTTTCATATGCTAAATGTGTTATTCCATTTATTCGATATCCATAACAGGGAGGGTCATCGGACCCAATGCCATGTACTGATTAGGATATCTCATCATTGTTAGTCTCTAGTCAATGGAATATGTAAAGTAGTATAAAGTCCTATCTAGGGTCTAGGTCACATCGGGGCTCACTCGATTGCCCGATTACGAATGGCCTCTTCAACTCTGGGTGGTAGCAGAGTCTTTAGATCACCTCAAGACAAGGTCTTTTCCTGAGTACAGATAATCCACTTTTGACCTCGTGGGTCGTGGGGTTACCAATATTAGTCTCTGGGTAACCCCTTCGACTTTGGGAGGTACCAGAGTCTTTATATCACCTCAGGGAAAGGCTTCGCCCTGAGTACGAATGATCCACTTTTGACCTCGTAGGTCGCAGGGTTACCATTATTAGTCTTTGGGTAACCCCTTCAACCTTGGGCGGAACCAAAGTCTTTAGATCACCTCAGGGAAAGGCATTTCCCCGAGTATGAATGATCTATTTTTTGTTACCAATATTTACCTCTTAAGGATAGTATAACTTCAAATATCTTGTGTTCCATGGGTGATCCATTTCCGTTCCGTCTTGCTTGAGTAGCTTGTAGGCACCTTTTCCTACTTTAGATAATATCGTGCATGGACCTCCCCATCTGGGGGCTAACTTCCCTTATTCCTTTTCTCTTTCGTAGCTTGTGATTTCTCTCAGGACCAATTGTCCGTGGTGAAATTCTCTCGGAGGAACCTTCTTGTCATACTGTTTTCGTAGTCTTATTTGATAATTTTCTATTTTTAGGAGCGCAATTTCTCGCACCTCTTCCGGATTATCAAGTTTAGCGAGTATCATATCTGATGTAAGGTTCTTCATCCAAGCCTCTAACTTTGTTGTAGGAATCATTATCTCTGTTGGCAAGATCACTTCGGTACCATATGTGAGCATGAAAGGTGATAGCCTCGTGGCTTCTCTCTTCGTTGTTCGGTAACCCCATAAGCCACTATGCAGCTACTCGCACCAATCCCCATAGTGTCCATCTAACTTTTTCATTAAATTATTGGCTATAGCTTTGTTCGTGATTTCACCTTGACCATTGCTCTGGGGGTATATGGGTGTGGACTTGATTTTCTTGATTTGGTATGTGTTAATAGCAAGTCTATATTAGCTCCCTGCAGCTGTTTCCCATTATCTTATACTATTGCAGCGGGAATTCAAAAATCGATAGATGATGTTCTCGAATAGAAACTTGAGAACATCTTTGTCACGAATATGCCATAATGCAGCCGCTTCCACCCATTTGGTGAAGTAGTCGGTAGCCATAATAAGATATCTTTGTTGAAGTATCCCCTTATAGAGGGGTCCTACGATATCTACTCCCCATTTAGTGAATGGACATGGGCTTAATACGAATTTAATGATGTGGACGGTACATGAATCTTCTTCCCGAACCTTTGACATTCTTTGCATGCTTTTGTCATATGTTTTGCATCTTCATGCATGTAAGTCCATAAGTATCCCATAGTCTTTTCCCTTTGAGCTAGGTTCCTTCCGGAACTATGATTGCATGCATCTCCGAAATACAATTCTACCAGGATATGGTGTCCTTGCTTCTTTCCTAGGCATCTGAGTAATGGTCCCAAATAAGACTGTTTGTATGGGATCCCATCTCGAAGTTGATAATTTGCTGCTCTGCTTTTGATTTTATGCGCTTGGGTTGTACTCGCAGTTAACTCACCAGTTTTCAAGATAACGGTGAATAGGTTCCCTCCAGTCATCCGACTCGTAGGGTCCTGAGCCAATTATAGCTAACGATTCTATGCTTTCTCCTTCTTCAGATATGATGGAGCAAGGACTCTCCCGACTCAAATTGCTTCTATTGATGGATCCTTTAATATTAACGCGATGTAGGCTAGCGCATCGGCATGTTTGTTATTTCTTCTAATAATGTGTCTGAGCTTGATGTTTTGTATGTGACTCATATAATATTAGGCTAGCTTCAGATATTTTTATAGACATGGGTCTAGATCTTGGTAATCCCCTTTTATCTGGCGTATTATCAATTGGGAATCGCTTGTTAGCCTCACCTATGTTAATCCCTACTCTATAATGATCCTTAGGGCATGGATCATGACTTCATACTCAGTAAAATTATTACTAGCTTTGAATTTGAGTCTGAATGAGTGGACTATTTTTACGCCTTTGGGTGTTGTAAATACTATGCCCAGTCCTGATCCGTCATCGTTAAAAGAACCATCTGTGCACACTTCCCACCTTTGTAGATAGCAGCTTTCCAAAATACCCATGGACTCGTTATCCTACTCTTTTATCCCTGGGATTTCTTCTACCCATTCTTCTTCCTCTAAAGGAAAGTCAGCTAGAAAATCAGCTATGAACTGTGATTTAATTGGTGTCTGCATCTCGTATAAAACATTAAATTGTTTAAGCTGTGCTCCCCATTTTGGGATCCGCCCTGATCTGGAAGAGCTATCCAGAACTAATTCTGTAGTGGACTTGGTTAAAACCCGAATTTTATGTGCTTGAAAATAAGTCTTCAATTTTTGCGTCGCATAGACTAAGGCAAAGATCAATTGCTCAATTTTGGTGTAATTTTTATCCTTTGCTAACTTAGTTTTACTGATGAAGTACATAGGCTTTTCCTCTGTTTCCTCGTATATAACCAGTATAACACTAATGGCATAAGATGTGCCTCGAGATAGATAGTGAGAACCTCTTTAGGATCTGACCGTTGTAGCACTGGAAGCTTCGCGAGGTGATCTTTTATTTTCTGAAATGCCTCTTCACATTCATCTGTCCATTTGAATTTATCTCCCTTCCTTAATGTATTAAAGGAAGGCTTTACTTACCGGATGATCTCGAGATAAATCGTTTCAGAGATGCTAAACGTCCATTTAGTCTTTGGACATCTTTTATTGTTGTTGGTGAGTGCATGTCTTGGATGGCATGAACCTTATCAGGATCTGTTTCTATTCATTTTTTTTATTATGTAGCCCAGAAACTTCCCAGATGTCACCCAAAATGCACACTTTACAGGGTTGATTTTCATCTTGTATTTTCTCATTTGATCAAAAATTCTCCTTAGGTCAGGCACATGATTCACTACTACTTTTCTTTTAACTAACATGTCATCTACGTATACCTTGATTATTTTCTGAATCTAGTTCTCGAACATGTCTTCTACCAACCTATGATACGTTGCTCCTACATTCTTTAGCCCGAATGGCATCTTTGTGTGACAACAAAGTCCTCTGGGTGTAAAAAAGGATCTACGCTTTTGATCTTCTGGGTCCTATGGGATCTATTTGTACCCATAGTATCCATCCATAAGGTTCAGCGCTTCATGACCATTGATTGCATCAACCAGCTGATCGATACTTGTGAGTGGGAAACTATCTTTTGGGCATGCTTTATTTAGGTCATTGAAGTCAATGCGGATCCGTACCCCCTTTCCCTCAATCCTTCTTTGGTACTACTACCATATTAGAAATCCATACAGGATACTTGGCGTTTCAGATGACCCCATCTATCTGCATCTTTTTTAATTCAGCTTCCACTGAGGCTGTAGCTCTGGTGCTATTCTTCTCATCTTTTGTCGAATCGTCTTGTACTTTGGGTCAATTTTCAGGTGATTGCACCAAACTTATGGATCAATCCCCTCTATTTCACCTATGCTCCAGGAAAACATATCGTTATATTCTTGCAATAATTCTTTCAGATTCGCGACTTGCTCCAAAATTAGAAACGACCATCTTTACGAATCTCGGCTCGTTCTCCGTCCCAATGTTGAGTTCTTGGGTTGGATCCAGAGTCGTGAAATATGATTTAGGTTCCTCGATAGGGGTCGTAGGATGTAGTTGCCATGAGGCCTGGCCTTCACTGTCCTATCCGATTTCTTAAGCTAATGCCAACAGTTCTTCTAATTCTTGCAAATGCTTTTCCCCCTGAATCAGATTCTTTTCCCTCCTATTTCTGGATCGCCTATCTTTGTTATGCTAGATATCTACTTGAATACATAGTTTTGCTACCTGGGGATCACATATTACTTCTGCTACCCTATTGGGGTTGGAAACCTTAATCGCTGATGATATGCCGATGCCACGCCTTTGATTCCCGCAGTCCATGGTGTTTCGATTATAGCCTCATACGGTAAGACCACATCTACGATACAAAATGTGGTAATGGTGTCCATATACTCTCCTCCCGACACTCTTAGTGTCACTTCTCCCTTGGTTCTGTTGATTGATCCGTTGAATCTGTATATGTTGTGGGTGAAAGGGATGAAGATATCGACTGATAGGCTCATCCTTTTGAATGTATCATAAAATAAAACCTCCATCGAACTGCCACTATCGACTAAGATCTTCTTTACGCCCCATTCCTTTATCATCAAAGTAATTACTAATGGGTCCCCATGGGCTTCTTCGTTCATTGGCACATCTTTGGCAGAAAACGATATTGGTTTCACTATTCATGGCTCCATGGGGAGAGTTTTAGCAACACTGTAGATCTCTTTTCCAGGGTGATCTCTTTTATGAATTTGTGACATAATTCCACTCCTTAACTGGAAGTTTTGAATGACGGAGTGAGAGATCGTGTTGTGTTGGAGGACCCTTGCATCTCTTCGAATTCTCACTTGATGCACATGCGCTTCATTGAATCCTGGTTGGGTATGAATATACTTCTTCAAAAATCCATCTCGGATTAGATGTTGAACGATTTCTTTCACATCTCTACAGTCGTTAGTGGAGTGCCCTCTGAATTGGTAGTAAGCACAGTATTCAGCATGATCCTTGGTTTTTTCAAACTGTACTCCTCGACTTCGGGGATAATGGATATCATCTCTCTTTTCCACTTACTTGAAAATTTCTTCCAGAGGTGGGTTTAGCTGCGCATTCGTTTTGTCCTAGAATCGTGGCCTTTTTCCTTTCTGAACCCAGACCTTTGAAGTTACGGCCTTGTCATAACGTTCACTCCTCTTTTCCACCCTTATAGATTCTGGAGACGGGCCAACGTTCGTAGCTTGAACTGGATCCTTCATCTTTGTTGCTTCTTGAAGTTAAATTTCTTGTACCCCTCCTTGCATTTCTTCGAGAGCAATATAGTGCTCTTGCAGTTTTTTGATATATTTTAGAGTCTGAGGCTTCTCATTATAAATGGCTACATAAATTGGGTCCGTTTTTCCTAGGGCGTTCTCAAATCCAAAATTTGTTGCTCAACTGGCACCTTCCCAATCTCTGTGCACAGTTTCCTCCATCTATCGGTTAGGGATCTAAGCGACTCCTTGAGTCCTCTGGCCAATGTGAATCACTTATTCACCCTAGGCCTAGCACTACTGTTATGCATATATATTTCCAGAAAGATCTCGATGAACTCTTGATATGTCCCAATCGAACCCTGAGAAAGTGAATAAAACCAAGTTTTTTCTTCTCCATCCAGACTCGCTGGGAAGAATTTATACATCACTATGTCGTTATGCTTCCAGTGTAGAAGAGTCATCCTATACATCTTAATGTGTTCTACTACATCTCTTGTTCTATCGAATCGAGATGAAAAGGTTGGGAGGGTGCATTTTAGGGGGAAATATGCTCTTGACAATATTCTGGTGAATGGTGTTTTTTTCTGTTTCTGTTATAACCTCAGTCAATTTATCGTTATCTCCCTTGCCTACCATCTTTTTAATCATTACTTTTAGATTCTTAATTTATCGCTCCTGGGTTGATTTTCTGGTTCTGAAGCTGGCTCTTGGGAACGAACAAGTTCAGGGGTCCTGCCCATACTAAGAGTTGTTTGAACAGTTCCACTTATTGTTGAGTGTGTATTACCACTCGATTCCTCTCTGGGTGATCTTTTGGCAACCTCATGTGTCTCGTTCCTCTGTCACGCATTAAATTATTTTCTTGCTCTAGAAGTAGGTTCCTTCGTTCAAGCCCTCTCATCATTTCTTCTTATCTCTGCTGGTTTGCTAGGATTCTAGCTGGAGTCGCGTTCGTGCTTTCGTGACGAGAAAGGTTGTCCCTCCTTGGAGATCCATTCCCTTCGACTAAATGTCTTTTTCCCAACAGGATCTGATGTTGTCTCTCTGCCTCAACCTCGAATGCTGCTCTTCGTGCAATCTCCACCATCATCCTATGTTCTTCTTCGAGTGCTCTTTCTCTAGCATGTTCTTCCTCACTGTCCGATGCTGTCAGTCCTTCTGGGGGATATTCTCCTTCGTTCGGATGTCCATGGTTTTCCATGACTAATTCATTATTTCTCTGAGGGGAATATATCTTCATTCACTAGTAGCATCTCGAGTCGTACTGCTCTTCTCAAAAGTTATCTTGAATTAGAATTTCTCTCCTTCCTTGACGTTGTGATTCCCTCCTGCAAGATCACTCCTGCATGTTGTTCGACTCCGTAGCTGCCGCGCCGGTACTGATGAACTTGTCATCGATTCGTACCTTCTTCCGATGGTGACTGGCAAGTGATTAATTCACATGATTTAAATGTCAAATCCATACTAATATTTGTTATAATTCTTGCATATTACTTTTTATTACTCTTGTTTTCTATCTTATGTGTTATATTAGGTGAATCATCCAAAAAGGAGTTACAAAGTGCTAAAATGAGCAAGGAAGTTGAAGTCTACAAGTGGAGAAGGGCCAAAGACCAAATTCAACTCGTTCAAATCCAGATTTTTTATCATCATCTTGAAGAGAATTTAAATAAGAATCCAACGCAAAAAGGATGAGGTCATTCTGAATTCATATGAGGAAGTTATGAGCAAAACAACCGAAAAGAAGTAAGCGAGACACACATCAAAATAATCGATAGATAATGGGAGCCCGTGCATACCGATTATGGGTTGTTTTGGACCAAAAATCTCAGTATACTTCAAAAAAATAATCGATATAAAGTGGGGATTGATACTACCAATTGTAGATCGACGTAGGCCATTTTTAAGACACATTTTGGACTTCTAAATCAAGGAAATATGGTCTTGGAAGGATTCTAAACCCTAGAAAGAGAGGAGACTTGAGGGTCAAGCATTGAAGGCTATAAAACAAGACATTTAAGGCTCAAACAAGACATATTTTACATCATTTTAATATCTATTCTAGCTCTCATATCAGAACTTCAACATCTAAAACCTAGGGTTTACCCCTTTAGGGAGAAACCATTATTTTTTGTATCATGAGTAGCTAAACCTTTTGTTGATTAAGGATGAATTCAATGTTTTAAGTGTGAAAATTTATTAGTAATACAAGTTTTTGGATTTTAATCATTATCGTTTGTTTTCACTAAACCTAGGGTTTATGATTGGTTTCTAGATTGTTCAAGTGTACAATTGGATTAATCTATTGATCAGTTTAATGCTAGTATTGAGTTATGAGATAAGTAATCGTCCATCGAATCGTACACAAGTAGAAATCACGAGACCTTGCATAGGGATTCTGTAGAGCAATTGCAAGTGAAGATAACACCAGCAAGTGGACCTAGATATAAGAGTTTAACTACTGGGATCAACCTAAATTCACAAAGCTTAAAACATTCGATTGGGTTACACCTCGAGTGATCTACTACTTGGTGGTTCATACGAATAGAATCTGGTAGTCAAGAACTTCTGTATCCAGTGATAAAAGGGGTTTGGGGATAACACTGATCTAACTGTTATTCTACGGTTGGTGATGAATGGTTCTGAAGAAAGATAGATAAATATACTAATTCAGTCAACATTTGGTAACGGCGAAGGACTCCCTAATCATCTTTCTTTCTTATTGTTTTTTTTATTATTATTTTTAGTCAACTTACAACCAATCCCCTTAGTTCTTTACTTTTATTATAGTTTTACTAATCTAAATAAACCATCAATTACACATCTCTATGTGGGAACGATCCTTACTACCGTTATATTATTATTTAATTAATGGGAAATATATTGAGTAATTTGTTGCACTTACGACACGTATCAGTGACCTACATCCAGAAGGAAAAAGGCACAAACTCACTACAACCTGTTTTAGGAAATGAATAATACTTTTTAAAAAGATTCTTTTGCTAGGTTCTAATCCCTATGCCCGACAGTTGGTAATCATAATATCAGTATTCATGGGTAACTTCTGTTTTTTTCAGAGTTTTACACCTTCGAAAATGATCCGTTGTGGTCCAGGTGATTTTTTGGGAATGGACATCTCAGCCAAAATACTAGTTTTGTTTTTGTTAACTTTTAGCGCAAGTCTTTTTTTATCGGTTATTGGGTAGGTGGAAACTGTCCGATTTGCTGGTTCTGGTAACTGAAAAATCTTTTTATTGGTTTTTGAGAACAAGATACAAAGACACTTTTTTTTTTTACCTAAGATCTTGTTTTTCTATGATCTTAACTTCTCCTCTTTTGGACTCAAGATTTCCAATGAGCCTTTAAAGTCCTGCCCTTAGTGGTTGCGCTTAGATCATTTGAATAACTTAGGTTTCAAATGACCCTCACATTTTCATTGAAGCTCGGTTTCCTGAACCTTATTCTATGAAGGTTTCCACCGCTGCTTACTTAAGTAAAGTAACAAAGTTCTTTTTAGGGTTTTGAAAGAAAAATGATCAAATGTCTTTAAAGCTTTGTGGAAAAGGAAAACCGGTTCATAGCAATTCTTTTGTAACCATTAGCTTATGCGTTCGTTGAGCAAAACCTCCTCTTTACCACATAAGTATCTTTATGTCTCAATCAGAGGAAGATAAAGCCTTTAACGCTTTACAGACCTATGGTTTCTCAAACTTTGAACAATCCGGATCCCTCTTGGCTTCTATCAACATGTCATAGACATCTTGGAGCTTATAAATCTAAGATTTCAGTTAATATTGATGTCAATAGTAACCTAAGTAATCCCAACAAGACTCTTATAGCTTCAACAAAGGTCAGTGACGCTTTGGAGCTTACAGATCTAAGAGATTAGCTACTACCAAAGTAAAAAGCAACATAAATAACTTCATCAGGAGTTCTTTTAGCCTCAACAAAGGTCAGTGACACTTTGGAGCTTCTAGATCTTGCTGTCTTGTGAAAAATTTAACCACAAAGGTACTTAACAAGATAATAACCCCCCTGTTTCTAGGGCCAAAATGTAGTTGTATAAAATCTAACTACCCATATCCTACCATTCAATCTTATACAAGTGAAAGAAAGTGTAAACTACAAACATAATGATAATGATAATATTCACACAGGAAAAATATGTGGTTCGGTATGATTACCTACGTCCACCGGAGTAAAAGGGTTTGATCTTATTTAGGAAAATTTTCATTACAATGGTATTAACTCACTCTCACTCAAGAACACTTCAAATAATACTCTCCAACTTATTATTACTCTTCTATCAATGATCCCAAAAAAACTCTCCCTTCCCTCTTATTTGAGTTCAGTATTTATAGACAAAAAAGTGGTTCATATAACCAAATTACAATGTTGAACATGAACACTTAAGTTGTTGTCTTTCACTTCTGGGTTCAGTACTCGATTCGTTAAAACCACATCCCGATTCTCTTTGCGGGTTTCTCCTTGGTTAGCTTAGAGTCTCATCGCTTTGTTGCAGTCGCCTTCAGGGATGCGGGGTGGGTCCTCTTTCTGGCCTTGGTCCGAAGCGAAAGTCCTTCCTCGAGTTGTGTCAGGTGCATTAAATGCTATTGACCACATCACGCGTGCTCTATACCAGCATTTAATGCCTTGTCCCGTCATTCAAACTTGAACGTTGATTCTTCTTCTCGCTTTTCCACGTGTCGCCATCCTGGGCTGATGTGATGGACATTTCATCAGCCATGTTGGACCAAATGACCTTCTATGATACTTCGCTTTTATCTTGATATCATGACCCTATTCTCTAGATGCTGACACGTGTACCTAGGTATTTTACCACCACACCAATCGAACATTTCTGTAAACAATCGTTGAATCTGAAGGTTCCCTATTTAGTTATACAAATCACAAATGTGAAAAATATATGTTACTCATGCATTGTTCAAATTCTTGGTGGCAAACTTCTGACCTCAAACAAAAACCCATTTCTCACCGAGTATTGAAGAAAATAGAAATCTGTGGACATGAACTTATAACAACTTCATTGGGGTCATTTCTCATCCAAACACTTTCAGATTTAAGATAAGACGATAATCCCCCGTGGCAACCCACAAATCCTCCTTCATTCCTCCCTTGAAAAACTATTATCCTGCACTCTTCATTTCCTCCTTCCCTCTCTAAACGTAAACTCTGCTTGTACTGAAAAAGATGGCTTCTCCTACGCTGTTGACTCCAACTTCAAAACCCAGATCCCTAATCAGTTCCAAATTCACAAGCACCACAATCGCGGCTGATGCTGTCACCCCCAACACCACAACTGCAAAAATACTTAAACAAGCGGGTCGTCGCGAATTTGCAGCGCTGATTGCGGGAATTATCTCTCCTGCATTGTTTTTCCCAGTGTCTCCAGCTTCGGCAGATACCGATGAAGAGTATGTTAAGGAAACAGCTGAGGTAATAAACAAGATTAGAACAACAGTTAGCATGGATAGAAATGATCCTAATGTAGCAAATGCAGTAACTGATTTAAGAGAAACTTCAAACTCATGGGTAGCTAAGTATAGAAGAGAAAAGTCTCTGTTAGGCCGAGTTTCTTTCCGCGATATGTACTCGGCGCTTAATGCTGTATCAGGACATTATGTTAGTTTTGGTCCCACTGCACCTCTTCCAGCTAAACGTAAGGCCAGAATCTTAGAAGAGATGGATTCAGTTGAGAAATCTTTACAAAGGGGGAGGTAGAACAAGGTCTCGTTCCGATCTCTCTTCATACATATGAATGTAAGCAAGCTTCTTTATGTTTTTTCTTTTTTGTGTAATCAATTAAGTTTGAGGATACAGTTGATTTTCATTTGAGGGATGAAGATGAGAGAAGTCTATTAAGTTAATTTGATTGTGTAGCTAAATAGTATCAGTATATGAAACATTGGTGATCATGAGACTTGAGTGAAACGTTTGGTACGTAATTAATTTGTTGCATTTTGGGTATCAAATCCACAGTTTAAGGAACAATATTATTGTTATAAAACGGAATTTGTCATATCTCCCAGAACTGCTGAAGAACAAACGTATGGGCTGCATATTTAACAACATAATTCTCTTCCGAACATCTAAAAAGGCTTTTTAATTTTAAAGTGATATTTTTTGTTTAAGAGAAGAAGTTAGTACTTTGGCTCTTTTGTATTGTTCCACGGACTCGCTCAATTCAGCATACGAATCCTAAACGCAGCGGAAAATTTCTTATGTCTCTGATGAGGATTCTGGTACAATCTGGATAAAAGTTAGCTAAGGAAAAAGAAAAAGAAACAAACATGAGTGAAACAAATGATCGTGAAATTGATTAGGATAGTTGAACTTATAGTTATCCTAGTGGGGAATGAGTAAGATGTTGCGAGAAATAAGCCGTTAAACTGATTCTGTTTTGTTTATTGATCGGGATTTTTTAGAGCTTTTTCAATAGATTATGTGTGAAGAAAAAAGTCTTAATCCATGTAGGATACACAACCATATTTATAAAAAATTATCTCCAACCCATTGATGTGAGGATTATGTGGTAAAGAAAAAGTTAGAGATCCTCTAGGTGAACCTCTATTGCTGTGAAGTGTATTCGAGAACACGTACCCGAGGAAGCTTCACTAATCCGTAATGTGTACCCGAGTATGCACTACTAAAAAGTGCAGTCGATGGATGTCCCTTACTGATAAGCGCATAATTCATACATTTTTACCGCCTAATTTATATTTTCTAGTACTTTGAATTATATTAATCTTACTATTTTTATGTGTTTATAGGTGGTACACCGAAAATTCTAGTTACTGGTTAAACAAATAAAAATTGTATTGAAGTGCGAAGGTTACAACTAGCTCGCCAATTCCTAAAGAATAATTGGTTCAAAAGTCAACATGGATTCATGAGCCAGATTCTCGTACCATTTAGCTCTCATTTGTGCCAATTGACGTTAAGGTGCATCTATTGCATTTACTTCGAAAACTTGACCAGTGATAAAAGAATCAAAGGATAAAAGGTGCTCCTGCTTGTAGTCAGTAAGTAAACAAAAGAGGTTTTCTGACACAAAAAGAATGTGCAAGTAGGTGCTTGGTGGTGTGGTTATAGAGGAGGAGGCTGACAGTACTAGGATAGGAAGAAAAAAAAATGGGAATAGCTCGTGAAGGGGGGACTTCTTTTGAGAGTTGTAAGTTGACTTGGCAAGGAGTAGTGTGGAGTGAGTACAACTTTTCATATGATGGAAATAGAGAAGGAGTAGGATATCACGTGGGGTCAAACGAAAATTGAGAAAAGAAAGTATAAAAGCAAAGCTAGGGCGTCAGACTAGGGGCTTCTTTTTCTTTTTTTAGGTTTCTTTTGGGGAAGCGAGGAGATAGGGAGAGGTGAAAGAGAGAGAGGGAAGAAAAGATGGAGAAGGGAGTGGAGAGGATGACACCGAGGGGAGAAAAAGGACGGAGACTGTCAGGAACTGAGGTGGAAGAAAAGTATAACATGAGACAGAGGCTGACGCCGCATACAGAAGAGTTTTGGACGGTTCGGTGTCTCTTTGGGAGACAGAGTTCCTGGAGGTGAACGACCAGAAGAGGACGAGTTCGCTGGATATTTCTGGGTTGGAGGTTTTGACGGCGGTTGTGAATAGTGAAATTTCTCTATCTCTACTTTTGTTGATTATATATTTTATGAGTTTTAAGAAATCCATCTCCATGTCTCACTGATTTTTGTGACTAGGGTTTTGTGTAGAAACCAATTTTGATTATGGAAAATTAATAATTAAATGGTTTAAATATTTAGTAATTTATCTTCATTGTTAGCTTGATTAATTATTGCATAAATAGTAGATTTGATCATATATGATTTCAGTTTGATACATCGTGCTTGGATTAGATTCTTAGACGGTGTATTCAATCAAATAGATATTTGATTCTTAAAAACTATATATTAGTTAGATAGTTCTACTGATTGTTTATGCTTTTAATTTGATATGCCATGCTAAATAACATTAGATGGGATATACTTTTCGATTGATAAGCAATTCTTTAGAAATGTCAACTTGGAAGTGAAGAAAATTACAGTGGTGAAACAATAATTTTGGGGATTAGATGTGAGCTCTATATATCAAATTGACGAAAACCAAAAACCCTAGTGCTCTCTCTACTTGGTCACATTGTATATTTTAGATAGTTTATTTTAGTATTTTCTTGTTCATTACAATTTCTAAAAAATTCAAAAGATATTATTTTTGATTAATTTATTAAGAATATTGATTGCAGTATTGTCCCCGCTCCCTGTGGTTTCGACCCATACTTGCTGTTGTCTGCATTGTAGACACCGTGTGATTGCGGTTATCATATAGGGTATTCTAAAAGCCATCACTTACCTTTCTATTCCAAAATATGGAAATGCGAATAAAACATATATAGGGAGGGAGCTTGGGTTGAAGGTGCATGGACGGTAATGCACATATATGCGATGTGGTCTATATGTTGGTGCATACTTGATGCGTAAGCGTCAATATGCTGGTAGCTTAACCGATGAAGCATGAATGATGTGAAAACATCATTCATCTATGTTGAGTACTCGAGAATGCACTATGCATACTAAGTAGCGATAGTTATGCACAAGCCTGTGCATACCTTGCTAAAGTCCCTTAGCCTATGCGGACTAGGCTATACTAGGATTTTATCCTTGCTACATCATGTTGGAAATAGTTGGACCCGAATTATATATGCCAAAGCATATCCTTTCGAAAACAATTGGCCCTTTTCGATGTTGGCTTTGCCTTAATAGGCTTAAGTTACTTGTCCCTATTCGGATGAACTACGGTCATGCTTCATCTATTCAAACTATGGGTTGGGTACATAGGCAGCCTCAATGCAATGCATTGAGGTGCAGCACATTGTCGTTCATATCATCTAATTTAGGGGTGATTACGATAAGAAGGTAGCTCATATCATCTGGCTCGGCAAGGCCAAACCAAGATATGATTGTTGCCGCACTTGATGGGGTAGTTACAATTCCATTCAATAGATTGTTCATACTTCCTATCAACCTTTAAGATATGGAAAGACATGTGCCTGGATGTTGCACCCTTGGTAAGAGCAAGATCAGTGCAGGCTCCGGCGCTTAGTCGAAGCAAAGTTGATGAAGCAAAAAATAGGCCTGAAATGACCTAGGTGCTAGTACAAGACATGAGTTAGGCCTGGATCATGCTCGGAAGTATGTGATGTTTTCCAAAGACTTTCATCATTGGCTTTAATGGCCTTGTACTCTTTGCAGAACAAGGGTGAGTTTGAACGGTATGGAAACTACGTTTCGAGTATCATGCTTGCAAAGCATTCTTGGGAAGGAAAATCTGTACGTATTTTCCTGGTAAGCCACAAGGTACAAATCATCAGAGCCGCGCATCGGGGAGTTCTGGCCTTCCTAGCGCACAGCGCCGGAAGGCGGAATTTCTGCTCCGTGACAAATGGTATCAGAGCCAGTTCCGAGAAAACTCTAGGGACTGTGAGTTTCGACTTGTCATTGTTTGTGTTGTAATGTGACTAATAAAAATTTCCTTATGTTAGCAAGGAATTGTAAGGATAAAGAGTTGGAAAAACAGGCCAAGTGCCTGTGCGAAAGAAATTGTCGCTACAATGCTTGTTACTTCGCTAAGATTTGGACGCGCTCGAGGGTATTGTGAGTTTTCCAGGCCTTATTAGGCTCTATTACCATATTGTTGGTAACCCGGAAGACCGTCGCTGGAACGGTGGTAGACAACGGGGATGATCATCCCCACCCGTCGCTGGAACGGTATGAGTTGTCAGGCCTTGCTAGCTCCCACTTACGAGTGGTAAACCGGAAGACCGTCAACTGTAATGGTAGGATTGCATCCGACTGCACTGGAAATTGAGTTTGGTCCTCATGGTACTAAGTAAAATATTTTTTGTCATATTCGATGACCCTTTCAACCAACGTGAACTTTGGGGACTCCCAAGTGTTATGGTATGGGACGTGCACTTAGGACCTTGTGTTGAGAAATCCTTTTACATTTCTAAACATGTGGCATGAGACACATGTTTAGGAATCCAAATTGATATTCTTGGTAGTGTTGTAAACTCTTTTGGGATCCATGGGTGCGCGGTATGGGACGTATGCTCAGAAAATCTCGATCGGTGTTTATGACAAATTATGAAACCTATAGGATTCCTGGGTATGCGGTATGAGATGTATGCTCAAAAGGTCCTAGCTGGTGTTCATAACAGACATTGAGACCCTTGAAGGGTTTATGTGCATCATGGTATGGGATATATGCAGGAAATCCAAATCGATGAAGCTTGTCCACAATAGTTTTTTAGTTGAATTTCGAGGACGAAATTCTTTGAAGGTGGTAAAATTAACACCCGTAATTTTAGCATGATGCTTACTCAGGGACACGTCATGACATGGGATGAGGCTTCATCCTAAGATTATAAAGCTTACTTAGGAATGCATCAGGGTGTGGATGCATTGACCTTGAATTATAGTGCTAAGGCACTATTATGCGTTATGCATACTCGAGAATGCATCACAAGTCAACAATGACCCTAACCCGGGAAAGGCACAAATGACCTTGACGCCCCCACCGAGAGCGCATCATAGTGCTAAGGAACTGTTATGTTGTGATGCATGGTTAAGAATGCATCACTGACCCTATGTTGCGTATCCGAAAGTGCATCATAGTGCTAAGGAAGTATTATGTCATGATGCATGATTGAGAATGCATCACTGACCTTATGTTGCGTACCCGAGAGTGCATCATAGCGTTAAGGCACTATTCGCCGTGATGCATGATTGAGAATGCATCACTAACTCTGTGTATCTTAGCCGAGAGCGCATCATAGTGCTGAAGCACTGTTATATCGTGATGCATGCTTGAGAAAGCATCACTGACCCTGTGTAGCTTACCCGAGAGCACATCATAGTGCTGAAGCATTATTATGCCGTGATGCGTAGTCGAGGACGCATCACTAGAAAGTGTAGTAGATGAATTTCATCTACCCTCCTTATATCCACTTCTAGAAATGCGAATAAAACATATATAGGGAGGATTCGTTATTGGAAATCGATGAAGCGTACCCGAGGATGCTTACCAAGCAAGCATCCCAATTGATGTGAAGTGTACCCGAGGAAGCTTCACTAATCCGTAATGTGTACCCAAGTATGCACTACTAAAAAGTGCAGTTGATGGATGTCTCTTACCCTTTTATACCAAACATATGGAAATACGAATAAAACATATATAGGGAGGGAACATGGGTTGAAGGTGCATGAACGGTAATGCACATATATGCGATGTGGCATATACATTGGTGTATACTTGATGTGTAAGCGTAAATATGCTTGTATCTTAACGAGCATGAATGATGCAAAAACATTATTTATTTGTGTTGCGTACTCGAGAATGCATTATGCATACTAAGTAGCGATAGTTATACACAAGCATGTGCATACCTTGCGAAAGTTCCTTGGCCTATGCGGACTAGGCTATGCTAGTGTTTTATCCTTGCTACATCATGTTGGAAATAGTTGGACAAAATTCTATATGCCAAAGCATATCCTTTCGAAAACGATTGGCCCTTTTCAATGTTGGCTTTCCCTTAATAGGCTTAAGTTACTTGTCCATGTCTAGATAAACCATGGTCATGCTTGATCCCTTTAAGGTACGAGTTAGGTACGTAGGCAGCCGCAATACAACGCATTGAGGTGCAACACCTTGTCGCTCATATCATCTAATTTATGGGTGGTTGCGATATTAAGGTAGCTCATATCATCTGGCTCGACAAGGCTAAACCAAGAGATGATTGTTGCCACACATGATGAAGTAGTTGCAATTTCATTCAATTTTTTATTGTTCATACTTCCTATCAACCTTTACGATATGGAAGGGCATGTGCCTGAATGTTGCACCCTTGATAAGAGCAAGATCAGTGCAGGCTCCAATGCTTAGTCGAAGCAAAGTTGATAAAAAAATAGGCCTGAAATGGCCTAGGTGCTAGTCCAAGGCATGCGTTAGGCTTGGACCATGCTCGCAAGTATGTGATGCTTTCCAAAGGGATTCATCATTATCTTTAGTATCCTTGTACCCTTTGCAGAACAAGGGTGAGTTAGAACTGTATGAAAACTATGTTTCGAGTATCATGCTTGCAAAGCATGCTTGAGAAGGCAAATCTGTACGCATTTTCCTGGTAAGCCACAAGGTACAAATCATCAGAGTCGCGCATCGGGGAATTCTGGCCTGCCGAGTGCACAACACCGGAAGGAAGAATTTTCCGGTCGGTGACAACGACTATGAACAGCTGGTGCGGAGTTCGGCTAGGCTATTTACGACCTCATTTGTTTAGCGCGTATAAGGAAAGATCTATTCTTTTTTGTACTTGAAAATTGGCGGCTATAAAAGGGTTTCTCTCTTATTCTCCTCATGATATCAGCACTGCTCCCTCCTCTCTGCATCAGCAGTAGTGCTTCGGCCAAGCTAGCATCAGCTTCCCTTCAACAACGACAGCGACACACCGACCAACTGGTGGTTGATGTCAGGTAAGATTCTTTTTTTAATGTGAGTATTTCTTCCACGTTTTTTTTACTTAGGTATATATATACTTGGTAACACCATAACTATTATTCTATTCTCTTGTAGGAAAACCTTAGCTCCATTGTTGTTTCTTAGGGTGGAGTATCCTTCATATACATTAGTGGTTTTCACAAACTTAGCCTTGTAAGTTAGGGTTTTCAGTTCTGTCTCTGTGTTTGTTTTTTCGTAGTGTAATAAATCAAGTATTATAGTCTCTCTTTTAAGAAAAACTCGAATCCACTGTAGATGACTACTGAGCATGATAACAACGTTGGCACTTCCCCTAGTCAGAACAGAGAAGATATTTCTGATACTATATTTCTTGAGAGCGTACCTCATACCCGTGATAGGTTATTTGAGAATATTTATGACGAAGTCAACATCCCTTCTGGCTTCATTGGTTATTTCATTCCTAACTCTGAGAAGTACGCTACTGTTCAGAGAGTTGTTCTTGAGGCTGTCCCAAGGTTCTGTTTGCAGAGAGGAGATTATCACTATACAATTTCCAGGTTTTTGCAACGTTTAGCTTTTCCATTTTGTAACGTATATAAACATTGCACACATTTATCTGTTGCATATAAAAGATATCCGTTGCACTATGTTGTATAATACAAATAGAAAATAAAGAAAGTAGGACACTCTCATACTTTATTAAAATGGTTGAGGGAATAAATGTCTATTAGACTATATCTTCAGTATTAACCTAACACTTTCCTTTTTATCTTCATTTTGTGGGTTATAACCCCAAAGGTGTCACTATCCAGCAACAAAAAAGCCAACAGAACAAAATATTCACAAAAACCCCATTTGAAATTAACTGTCTATATTACCCTTCCGTAATTTCAGAGAGAGAAAATAACCGCTCTCATTTATCTCTTCTCATTTATCACTTGGTAATGGCATTTTCCCCCCTTCAACCTTCTCTTCTCTTCACTCACAAATCTAAATCTCATATCTGAAATCAATTTCAATTTCAATTCTCCATTCTTTTTAATTCATAAATCTCAGATCTGAAACCAATTTTACAACTGATTTCAGTTTTTGTAACAATTTCAGCCTAACCTAAAATCGAAACAAATCACTGAAAAAAAATCAAAAATGGTGAAGAAACAAGAGAAAAGAAAGATGAAAAGATCAACAAAAAGCTTAAGAATATTGTCTAAGATTCTCTAAAAGGTTAATCGAAGTGATATTGTTCTTCAGTGATTATTTATGGTTGAAAATCAACATGCATCAATGATTTTTGGTTTCACAATTTTGGTTTCATCAATGAATTTGCATAATTAGATTTTATCTCTTATCATCTGTTTGTATCATAAATTAGGTTTAGGTTTCATCTGTTTTGAAATCAATGGTTTAATAATTAGATTTCATTTACATTTGTTTTCACCTTATTTATTCACGGTTCAATTATGTTTTGGCAATCATGTTCAGTTTTGGTTTCATCTTTTTCACTGTATGGTTGAACTCTGTTGGTGTTTTTTACTTAATGCTATTTTGATGGAACCAAAATTGGTTTCAGCATTTTCACTGTATGGTTGAAACAAATTTTGTTGGTGTTTTTTTACTTAATAGCTATTTTGATGGAACCGAAATTGGTTTCATCATTTTCATCATATGGTTGAAACCAACTCTGTTGGAGTATTTTTTACTTAATGGCTATTTTGATAGAACCGAAATTGGTTTCATCATTTTCACTTATAGTTGGGACCAATTTTGTTGGTGTTTTTTTTTACTTAATAGCTATTTTGATAGAATCGAAATTGGTTTCATCATTTTCACTTATAGTTGGGACCAATTCTGTTGGTGCTTATGGTTTACTTCTGGTTTAACAACAGGGAAAAAAATAGTTAAAGAACCGTATAGGTGCTCGTTGCATCATTTGTGTACGGAGGCACCTTCCATAAAAACTTTGATACAAAAAAAGGAACAACACATGAAGGCCCTTGTTGTTTGTCCATGTTTTCAAACAACATGTTACAAAGCTCTCACTAGAGTCGGCAAGTCAATCAAAAGAATTCGTTTTGAGCACCCCTTTGTGTTGTCAGCAAGATGTGTAAGTGCTTTAAAAGTTTTTAGATATCTTCTCTTCACTCTCTTCATTTCACTCTTTTTTTGATTTGTTCAATTTAAAGATCTTGTTTTGTTAATTTCATGACTTATTACGGCCTTCATGTTTGATATTACATAAAGAGCCTCTTGAAAGGAAATTTTTCGTCTGAAGCGCATATAAAACAAAAGGTACAGGATATGAGGCCAAAGATGGCCTGTAAGATCCTCCTTGACAAAGGTGCAGACTATGAGGCCAAAGTTGCAATTTAAAGTTGACAGTTTTAGTTTGCAATTAAAAAAATTGTAATTTTAGTTTTAGTTTAAAGTACTTGTGTAATGATTTCAGTTTAATTGGAATTGTTAGACATATTTGGTTTAAAATACTTGGAAATTTTATAAAAACATCTCAGTTTGTATGTTTATAAAGATCTCAGTTGACGGAACAAAAAAGTTGAAACCAAAAAGTGTTTCAACATAATACAGAAAAGCTAAAACCTTTAGGCCTGAACACTTAGGCTTAAACCTTAGGCATTGAACAAACATTTCACAGAAGTAAACAAAAATAATGAAACCAAAAAAAGTTTCATCATTTTTTTGGTTCCATCTTATTCCATAAGAAAAAAAATGATGGAAAAAAAAAATTCCATCATTTTTTTGGTTCAATCTTATTCCAAATGAGAAAAAGTAATGGAACCAAAATAAGTTCCATCATTTTTTTGGTTCCATCTTATTCCAGATGAAAAAAAATGATGGAACCAAAAAAAGTTCCATCATATTGGAGATGAAAAAAATACTGAAGCATGTGAAAAACTATGAAATCTATTTTGGTTCCAACAAATTATAAAAGCCTGCAACTCTGACAAACTTAATCTAAAATTAAACAAACATGAAACACCTGTAATAAATTAACATGTTTAACTATAAAAAATGTAGAAAAAAGAATAAATCAAAAAATGTAGATTAAAACATATAGTAGTCTAAACGAAAACTGAAACTGAAAGTCGATGAATTGTAGTCGAAATGACTTCAAATTTGACGCACAGGGCATGCCAGTCAAAACACGGCATCCATCACAAGTTCTCATATTCTTATTGGGAACTGAACTTGTATTAGGAATTCTCTTCTTCTTCCTTGGACGACCTGATTGTGGTAGATCATTAGGACCAAGAACAACATATTTTGGAGACACAATCGCAGGCTTTTCAACTGTGGGGATGGGATTATTTGCTCTTGCATAGGATTCCCGGTAGAAATTTACTGTAAAGTAAAATTCGACATACTTATACGGATCTTTTTCATTCAGCATTGATACAACAGATAGCATGGTCACAAGGGAAACCGTTGATGCGCCAGCGGTTGCAAGAACATGTTCTTCTTTGTAAATTGACTGTTTGTGTTAATGTCGAATGAACTTCAAACACATATTGCGATAACTTGATGACAGTGTATTCACGACCATGCATCTTGTTATTGTATATTGCAACCCTGTACATAACCCTATGAACATCAAATTATGGAGAAATCAAAATAAAAATAAAACATATAATATTAAAATCTTAGTCCACAGAAATTCAAAGAACATGCATTACACAATCACTTTGTTTTGGCGACACCAGTACACAACTTAATTTGATTCCTCCTAGTCCATTAGTTGATTCAATTATGCTAACTAACCACTACAAGATACATCTATGCCAATTATTTTCAACCATATTCCAAAGGAATAAGGCACTGCTAGCACATATAAACTCAACCAGCAACACATCATATGAAAGTATTAAATATTTAGTACAATGACATAAGTTCATAATAAGATCAGTTCATAATGGAAAACGACATTGTTCTTTGGTTCTTTGTATTCTCATTTAGATTCATTGGCTCACGATATGAAAACTTCTAACGGGTTTATGAAGATCTATTCTTACGTTCATATTGTATTTCTTCAAGCATGGTTATAGGAGCATTTCTCAAATTCTATGCCTCTGCCTAGAACTTCCTATCCGGCTGGAGACATTGATTATGCAAGAATTTGCCGTTGGCATAGGAGGAAATTTACCTCTGTAAGTTTAACTGATTTGATAGATATTCAGAGTGAAGTGAACTTCAAGCCTTGGGATTCTTAGCATGAGCACATACTTTCTTCTTCTGCTTTTGCTGAAGCTGGTGAGATGGTTCTCTGGCCAGGTCCAAAAAGAAGAAATAATATTTTTTTTTCCTGGACAAAACGCATTTATGAATAGCTCTATCCCAGGTTACATCCTTGCCCTTCATTCAGAAGGTTATTCAGTACAAACATACAACATTGATCGTGCGGCTCTTCAGATGAGTTTCGACTAGGGAGCGCCTTGTGATCACGATGCATCCCCATCTATTAAAAAGTTGAAGGAGAGTTTGGATGTCTGCCATGTTGAGGAAATAATCATCCCTTTCTTCTGTCGAGATAGAAAGCCTCGGGTATCAGGCATGTACACACGCTTCTGGAATGAAGAGAGAAGTCGCTTTAAAGAATTCATCTCAAAATATCCGTCGGTGATGAATGGTGTTCCTTCCAAAAAGGATAAAGCTTGCGGTCCCAATTTGCAGAGGTCAAATGAGATCAAACAGAAGCTTATTATTGATGCGTCTCGGCAGGTAACGATATTTTTCTGAATTCTTAATTTCAAAATATGACTATTATGATTCTTAGCTTTTATTCCTTTTTGGCAGACTCGGGTCGTACGCCCTCGAGTGGATGTTACTTCTACTGATGCTGATAGTCCCTAGCCTGTACGACAAGGACCATGGATCATTTTTCCTAGAAGCAAGACTGGTCCTCGTAAACATGTAAGTCTTCCACTCGTCATTCTTGATGTTTCTGCGCTTTGTAAACTATAACATGTTTCATTTTCTTGTTATAGGAGGTGAATACAAACGTCTGTGTTGATCCCATTGATGCTCCTGAGGCTTCGGGTAACACTACGAGTATGTAGGATGGACAGGAGTCTGGGGATAAGGAGCTAGAAGAAACGTCTTATACAAGAGAAATTCATGAAGAGTCTAAATCCGATATTGTTGATGACGAAGTAAGCAATGAATGTGAGGTAGTGCTGGACTCTTCCGATAACTTGGATCCTCCTCAAGTAAGTTATACTCTTTTTATAACTATAGTATGCCATACAAAATTTTCAAAACTTCTCACATGAATATGACTATGCTTGAATTTTGCAAAGTATTCATAGATTTTTGTCATTAGAAAATTTCTGAAGTTTAGTGATTGGTAAAAACGCTGTAGAATTTTCTTACGACCTCCGTTTTGGATATTGAACCCTATATTTTCATTAGAAAACAGTTTCCTACGCCCGAATAGGAAAAAAAATCCATGTCTTGATTTGTTTGGTGCGTCAAAACGACCCAACAGTATGATTCAGGAAGTATCCAGGAAAATTCTGACAGTTTTTAGACCCAATCACGCTAGTCGTTTTTGCCATAACTTTTAGCTCATTTATCCGATTGATATGCCCTTTTAGTATGTTGTAGTAGAAATCTATATGAAACTTCTGACATAAGAATCATGCCTATATTATTCACCAATTATCACCAGATTTAGAGTTTCCGAGAGGCAGTGTAAATTGCTTCTTATACGTTTTTCGTGAAACATATTGTGATTGTTCCAACTCATATAATTCTTCAAATACTACTTTGTAATGAATGTATATGATTTTTATGAGTATTTGTAATAAATTTTATGGTTCATGCTCAAGATTTTTCTGTTAGAGACGTTCTGACTTAATATGTTGTATCCTTTCAACTTTTAGGGGGAGCATGACCGAAATCAGAGAGATGAGATTGTGAGTGAAGGAGAAAGAGTTACCATTGATACCAATGTAGATAATTCCCTCTCCCATACTGAAAATCATAACAGGACTCCGGCTTGCATGCTTGTTGAGGATAGTGTTTCCACTGACGTTGTTATACAGAATAGCAGTGCAGTAGAGAGCGTGCCCATCGAGTATCATAATACGGGTATTAGTGTTGACTTCCGCTTCAGTCGGAATCTTCCGTGATACTTATGTTTTGGGGGATTTGATATTCCATCCACCTATGCCGAATTATATACAAAGATATGGAAGAAGTTCAACCGCTTCTTTGTGGATAATTCCCGGAATTACAGAGCTTTAGAACGAGACGTGTCTATCTTGTTGCCAATCATACATGAGATGATCTCTCTTCCTAGAAATGAAATTTCTAAATTATTCCTTAAGGAATGGGAGGAAGCTGTGAATAATTCCGAGAGCTCTGGTCTGAACATCATATGGGTCCGTCGCCATCTGGGAGCCATGCAAGAACATTTTGCTGAAGTAGGTGAACTTGCTAGTTTGGAGGATGTGACTAAAGCCAAAGAAGAGGTTGAAAATCTTTCTCAAAAACTGGAGCTTGCAACTGAAGCTCTTGGAAGAATGGAAAAAGAGTACTCTGTGAGACTGGGCTAACTTTCAAGGACTTTTTCTAGATTTATAATTTTATAAAGCGCATTTATGACTTTTCTTTTATGATTTTGAGTAGTTAGGTTTTGACAAGTTATTTGTGAAGGGAAATACTTTTTTTTTTTGAAATGGATAACGATATTTGAATTGATTGATAAACTTGAAAACCTAACTATGAATGTAGAAACATTGCAATTATTTTGGAGGAAATACAAATATTGCATGAAAATAGGGAAATATCTTAAATATAATGGTGAGGCATTCAGGCTTTGCAAGCTTTAGCCACTTTCCATGAATTATTACTCCTTCTGGCTTGTTAGTGGTTTTGAGCTTCTAGTGACCACCTAGCATAGCCTCAGTAATGATGTATGGTTCTTCTCCAATAGTTAGAGAAACTGATACAAGGAACTGTGCATTCTTAGTAATTTTTAGGACCATGTCCCCAATTCGAAAAGGTCTAGACTTTAGAATCTCGCCTGAAGAACCTTACTTTGGGACGGCTAAAGTTTGTGGACGACGCCTCTTCCCATCATCAGTAGTAATTTGACTCGTAAGCATTTCATGAGTCTTCCCATTCTTAGTAAAAGTAGTTTTAAGTCACTTCATAAAGTATTAAAACAGATTAGCTACTCATTCACATCTTTTAGTCATGACATGGTTAGATTCTACATAGAGTCTTCGAGTTCCGACGGGATAGGGGATGACTGATTGCAAAGGAATTTGAGACGCGGGACTTACTTGGTCGAGTTTTAAAGTTTGAATTGAATCTCGAAGCTTTGTGATGAGTTCACAACTACATTTCTTATCGTTTGTGTCGACCATGATTTCCAGGAGAGGTTTGACCCGAGTATGATTATCTTCTGTAAGGAGTAGGCGCTTTCCAGTCACAATGTGATTCAGGCAGCAAAGATATCTCCACATTGTCCTTTCGAGAGATAAAGAAGCTCGCACATATGTTCCATTAGAGACTGAGCTGTCTGACTGGTCGATTTCCCAGAGAGGTTGAAGTTTCTAATAGGAAGTGGATTCTTATGAACTCCTTTAGCTTCTAATTATAATTCTCCTGATTCCATCTTTTCTTTAAATATACAATTCATATTGTTACATTCACTGGTTAGGTGACTGACATATCGATGATAATAACAGTATTTTGGATCTTCTACCTGTTGGGATGTAGGGAGTCATCATATAGGATGTAATTGAATAATGACATCTCCTATCCAGACTTCCATTAGCTCGAGTACTTCTTCCATCGAAATCGAAAAATATGGGAACATTACGTTCGATTTCACATCTTGCTCATGTTGCTGTCGTGGAGCCTTGGTTGTATATTGAGAGAGAGTCGATCTCCGAGTTGGCGCTGGTGTCGAGGCCGAATTATATGAAAATTGCTTAGTATGTGACTCTGGTTAAGATGGATCTTTCCTTTTCGATCCCTCGCTACTGACGACACTGATTGATGGTTGAAAAATATATTGTTTGTTGACTAGCCGTCGAATCCTACGGGTATCTCCATAATTTTCCTCTCTTGCGGGTCTAGTCTTTCCATCAAGGAAGGAGCAGTTGTGGTAGATCGCTTGGCGGCTTCATGCAATTCAGAGAAAGTTTGGAAGCATAAATTTTCTAGAGTAACACGATAAACAAGGATCATACTAATAATACAGGGTTCCACCAATTGTTGATCTATCATATTCGGTTCATGACAATCCAGTGATTGAATCCTGAATCTCTTTACGTAGTCATTGGGATGCTAGTTATTCCTCTGGAACATTCTTCACAGGTCTAATAAAGTGATTTGTTCCGAGGCGAAGAAATATTTCTTATAGAAAGCATTGATCATTTCTCCCCAACTGGAAATACTCTTGGGAACAATATTGTTGTACCATGTTGATAAGTGCATAATTCACATGATTTTATTGTCAAATCCATATTAATGTTTGCTACAATTCTTGCATATTACTTGTTATTATGTTTGTTTTCTATCTTATGTCTTATATTAGGTGAATCATCCTAATAAGAGTGAAAATGGGTACAAAAGAGCTAATAACTGAAGTACTCCAAGTATTCAAGCATCCCAAGGCCAAAGAAGAAGAAAGGAGTTCGTTGGGACATGAAATGAAAAACGAAATTGAGTTCTACAAGTGAAGAAGGGACAAAGACCAAATTCAACTCATTCAAATCCAGGAGTTCTTAATACCATCTTTACTAGAACGATAATACGAAGCAAACACAAAATAATGAGGTCATTCAGAGTTCGGACGAAGAAGTTATGGACAAAACAGTCGAGATGGAGAAAAGTGATTTACAACCCAACAATCGGAATTGCTTTACCAATACCGACTGTAACATTATTTCGGGCAGAAAGTTTGTATTTTTGGTCCCAACAATCGGCACTGCGCATATAAATTCGATAATACCGACTGTAGCAAGTTTTGGGACAGGGAATTAGAGCTATTTTGGACCTAGAGTCGGCATAAGTCATGGCGACTGTGGCAAACCTATGAGGTCCATATTGACGTTTTTTTTTTACTTCTAATGGATACAACTTGGTCCCAGGAGAATTCTAAGCCCTAGATTTCGTGGACACTATATAAGGAGACTCCCAAGACATTAAGAAGGAACCTTTACATTACTTTGCAATTCTTTTGGAGGAGATCAACAACATAAGAGGAGACAACTAGGGTTTCATAGCGGTTCCATCATCATAACGAATTATCTTTACTCTTATATATAACATGGTTGCTTCTACATCCATGAGTATCTAAAACCTGATTGATTGAGGATGAATTCTAAGTTGTAGATAGGAATTTAGTTAATATATGAATCTATATATTTGGAGTTAATCATATGATTATCGTTTGTTTATACTATAAAGAATGTTCATGATTGATTGATAGATTGTTTAGGTGGCCAACTGAATTTATTTGTTGATTTAATCTAATGTTAGTATTGAGTTACGAGATAGGTAACCATTCATTGACTCTTATACAAGTAGAGAACACGAGACCTTGCAGAGGGATTCTGTGGAATATGAACAACACTGGTAAGTGGACCTTGATCTAAGAGTTTAATTGCTAGGATTAACCTATAAATTCACAAAATATAAAACATTCGACCAAATTACACCTTGAGTTATCTACTACTAGGTGGTTTAGACGGATAGAATCTGGTAGGCGAGAACTTCTGTATCTAGTGAAATAAGGAATTTTGGGGATAACACTAATCTAGATGTTATTCTACGGTTGGTGATAATATGTGATTAATAATGAGTAAATGATTATACTAATTCAATGATTATTTAGTAACGAAGAAGGATTCCTCGATCATATCTCTCTCCATTGCTTACAACGTAATCTTCTAATTGCTTGCTTATTTACTTTGATTAAAACCTAAACAAAACCCCCATTTGTGATATTTGACAACTAGAACTCCTCGCTCTTCGTGGGAACGAATCTTATTTACTACTATATTATTCATTAGTAAAATAGAATATATGTGAATTAATTTGTGCATATACAACACGCATCACATATGTAAGCTCTTCCAGTGAGGGACCTTGAAAACTCTTTGAAACGTATCACATGATTATATTCGTGTCCCCCGAGTGATTCGAGAAATCGAGAGACATGTTCATGAGCGTTTCCAGTTCCGTCGTACAACGAGAAAATTGAAGATGAGTAACTTCATGGCATGGGAATCCTTTGAATTTCAGGAGGGTAAGGAGGCTGATGCTGATGGATCGAGGATCAGTCTTCCTTGTCATAATTTCGTAGGAGTCTCTCCAGATCTTCAAGGGTGACAAAATTGGATTACTGGTACTTCTGCGGTAGGCGATCAACAATGACACGAACTTCATCGTTTCTTTGATTCCTTGACGTACCAACGTCAGAGGCCGTTATAGGGTTGGTTCTGGTTCGCTCTGCCAGGCGATAGCGTTGCTCCAAAGAGAGTTACTCCTTCAAGGTATTGAGGCAAGCGAGTACCTTTTTATGAGTGGTATCCATGTCCACCTGTGTTCTGTCAAGAACCTCTTGTCTTTGAATCAGATCATCATGCTGGGTGGGGTTTGAGTATTCCTAGCACTCTCAGCAGTCCTGTCACCAGGAGAAGTTGTGGTGGTTGCGTCAGTAGAAATATTGGTGTAAGGAGGATTCGTAACGGGAGGGGTGTAGTACTACCTGAACCGACAATAAGAATTGTAATTTCTCCAGACCTAAGATCCACCATCTTGAATAACTGCAAATTGGTTTTTGTAATTAAGAGGTTGATCTCCCACTGTGATCGCCAATTGTTTTAGAGTGAAAACAATATACGATTAAATCGTACTTTCAAGTAGGTTCGAGAGATCAAGCTCGAACAGGACGAGCCTAAACTAAGAAATGGCCGTTCACGTCCTGCTTCGATCACAAAGATGGGGAAAATTGGGTAGGTCTTAGGGGAGGGAAGCAAAGAAGGTTGAGAAATATCAGTGTGATGAGTAATTGTAGTGTGTAAAGAAGAATGGATTATCTCTGGGATAAATCACTAATTCTGTATATCTTAGTTATCTCCTTGTTCTTTTTATGAATAGATGAAGCCATCTATTTATATTTGGTGGAGACATATTTATTTCTCGTAAGTGGTAGAAGTTACAAAAAAAGTGGAGGAGTAACGATTGTGGAAATTGTAATGGAGTCATGTACGGAAAATAGGGAGGACTTGTATGACTACTACTCCTCGTGCTCTTAACTGCCTTGTAACTGTTCCACGACTTGTTATATTCTTGTTCATGGATGTGTTGCCACAACGCACGATTGTCGTAGACCGCCAGACCAATACCCCAATGAAAATCTCCCCATGTGTTTTATTTGATATCTCGTGGAAATATGGGAGTCGTGGACTACCACTTTTAATTAGGTCAAGTCGATTCAATGAATTGCTAAGTAGGTGAGGCAAGTTGCGCAACTCACTAGCTTGGTAATCAGACTGATTAGTGTTGAGTCTGTTAAAGTTGGTGGCTATGCAACATCTTAAGAATAGCGTGGCATATTTTAATATCCAGATATTAGATTAGAAGTGACTTAACATAAATTTGAAAGATGTTTGAAGCCAGGATTGTGTAAAGATTCTTAAGGACCAGTCGTAGCGCATTTAATAGTGAAATTTGATAGATAGCCACATAGAGATAGCGCTAGCATTAGGCTAGCATTTGGAAGTGTAGCGCGTCTCTTAGGAGCGCATCTTGGACAAGGATAATACTTCAATATAACGCAAAGTTAACGCTATGAGCAGAGCGCAAATGAGTGGCACGTTCCCAAGGGACGTGGCCTAAATTAGGCTAGCACCTTTGGCGCAAAGAAGTGCGGGTCCCAAAGAGACGTGGCCTAAGTTGGATGGCGCTGAGCGCAAGGAAGTGGCGTGTTCCAAAGGACGTGGCTTAAATAGATAGCGTTGTTAGCGCTTAAGAATAGCGTGCACCGAAGGGTCGTGCTTTAAATAGATAGCGCTGCTAGCGCTTTAGTTATGGTGCGTCCTTGAGGACAATCCTAATTAGCTAGCGTTGTTAGCGCTTTAGGTATGGCGCGTCCTTGAGGACGAAGCCTAGGTTGGCTAGCACTGGTTAGTGCTTAGCGCAAAGAGATGAGTACAGCGCGTCCCTTGAGGATGTGACCTAGGTTTAGCTAGCGCTGGTTAGTGCTTAGCGCAAAGAGCTAGCATTAGCCTAGGTGCTAGCGTATAGAAGCTAGGGTTATCGTTGTGTTAAGGAACAACGTGCTCTTTTAAAGGCATTGTTCTTTGATTATGGCGCTTCCAAGAGGGACGATGCACATTTTATGGCACATCCTTGAGCATAATGTTAAAGTGACATATTTTGTAAAGACAGGACGACATATGCGCATTCGAGACAATTTCGAGGAATTCTGCTATGGAATTTATGCGACTCAAGACTGGTTCAAATGACATAAGTATTGTGAGTGTTTAAGAGGCTACAATATCAGTATAAAATGCTTGTAGCCATTTGTAGAGATTGTATTCTTAATTCACTTGCGGAATATTAGTAGAGATACAATATTTCGTGTTTTGATAAAAATCTAGAAGCATGCGCATAAATATGCATGTGTACTTCTATGTTCCTACTGCTCGGAAAAATGATGATTTTTATAATTCTAGTCCTCGTCAAAAACGATCACCATCTACACTAGTCATCATCATCACCGGGCCAAAATTCTCTTTTAGATTTTCAATATTTTAATCATCTAGCTTGACCTTTTTTATGATTAACATAAGTAGATTCGAGTCGAATATCTTCGAGAGACTGATCTTTCAAAACTTCATATTAGGGATCAACATTTCAGTATCTCTCATCAACTAGATACAAACAAATGTTTAAGAAAAAAGTTTATTTAGACTTTAATATCCAATTTTGTGACCGAAACTGTATTTGGTCCAGAAAGTTAAATATCAGTGACCTAAGTTGTATTTGGTTCAGAAAGTTCATAATAGAGTTGGTACCCAGAATCATAGTTGACCACGTTTGCATTTACAAAATAAGGTTGCATATGAAAATGATCTACATTATATTCCCTCTGTTCCACTTTAGATGAGGATTTTGGAGTTTTCATGCGGATTAAGAAAAAGAAAGAGACTAGATTTTTTCCATCTGTGTCCATGAAAAAAGTTTTCAAACATTAATTGTTATTACCATGTTAATAAAAAACTTATGCTTCCAAGTATTTTGTGGAAAAAAATGGAAACCCTCAAGTATTTTGGAACTAAAAAAAAAACCATAAACTCTCGTCTAAATTAGAACGGATGGAGTATTAAGTTTCGATTTATTTACTAACACAACCATTGTGTTATCTGTTACGAGTAAGAATTACCCATGGAAGAATGGTTGAGGTTTAACAAGTTCTTTCTCGTGTTTTCTCTATTTTGATCGGCATCTTCATTTTTCATATATTCCTTCAGATGTGAACAAAAATATTAAAATTTACACTTAGTCTCCATTATTACAGAAAATCATTTCAAATCCACAACAAGAAAAATTCTACGGAGAGTATAAAAAGGTAAGAAGGTTCAATTACACATGATTCACCATACTCACAACAACTTATTCGATTCTACGACGAAGATATACTATTATGTATTGATATTGGTCTTGAATCTCAAGTTGAAATGAAACTTTCAGGACCTAAAGACCGACCTATTACTCGACTTGAATTAATTAAACTTACTACCAATCTCGAACATTTATAGTTGAAGTTGCTCCATGAGAAAAAAATTACTTTCTTCATCTTTATATTCATTAGCTTGTTTTTGTTGAATTGATTGCCAAGATATGAATTTGCTTGTGAATTGGATACTATTGTCTCGGTTTCTAATGGGTTTGTCTCAGATATTTTTTTAAATTTATTTATTTGTCAGATAATGTAGTTAGGATTTTTTTCAAATTTTGCTTTAAATCCAGAGTCACTTACGGCTGGGTTTTTGGATTTCCTAGCCGTAAGTGAGCATGGATCTCACTTTCTTCCTTCAATGTTTTGACCATAACTCCTTCATCTAATCTCCGTTGACCTTATTATTTTTGCGTTGGCTTCGTTTATTCATCCTCTACAAGATGGTGTCTTCAAAATCTTCATATATCTTCATTATATTTTACGGCTAGCTTGGATAGCTAGACCCAATCGTAAGTGAATGTGGAATTCATGTTTAAAAATTTTAACTTGTCTACGGCTAGGTTGAGTATGTTTTCTAGACGTAAATCTGTACCTAACACTCATCTTTGAAAACTACTCCTTCTATGGCTGCATTGAAATGATTTCCCAGTTGTAAATCTGACGAATATCTCATTATTTCCCAGTTCTACGGCTAGCTTCTGATGTTTTCCTAGGCATAAATACTTCTGGATTTCCACTTCAAAAGTATACTCTTCATCTCTAACTTCTCAGTTTCACTCCGGAATAAACCTTTTTCTCTTCTTAGCTCTTTTCAACGCCATTTACATTGATTTTCTGATGATTCAACTAAAGAAACAAATAAAATAGAAAACAAAGTAATAACAAGATAATATGCAAGAATTACAGATAAAACTAGTATGGAATCGACACTAAAAACATGTAAATTAAGCACTTATCGAATTCCCCCACACTTAGCTTTTGCTAGTCCTCGAGCAAACTACTATCTAAACTAATCTAAACTACAACAACTTCATTTCGTCGAGGAAAAGATTGTACTTAGCATGTGCAAGAAGCCTTTAAACCCCTGGGTGTCCCTAGTGGACGAGTTATAGTCTCGTGAGGGTTTACAAGAGGTATACCTACAAAACCTAAATTCCAACTTTCAAACGTTCCAGAGCACATGCATCCAAAGAGTTATGAAGATATAAAGTTTCTGCACACTAACAATAAGAAGTTAGAAGTATAATGAACATTATTCTCATGCTTAACTCTTGAGTTAGGAGAAAACCACCATATGAAAGAATCAACCTCAAAAGAGATCGAATGTTCTGCCTTACCAATATGGTTTTATGAAATTGACACTCAAAAGACATGGTTCTCATGTGTGTAGGCAGGAGTGAAGATAGAAATCCTTCACACGTTTAATGGTGGGAAGGAAAAGTAACCTTTCGAATTATGAAGATGTTATCCCATAGCGCGTGGGACGAAAAAGAACCCTTTTTTTTAATTACCGATGACCTCTAAGAAAGAAAATCAACCACTATGTAAGGATGGGAATACTTACTTACCTTCTCACCCGATCGACAATCAGCGCCACTCTCACAACATCCAATAGAAACACCTTCAGTCGTCGGTCTTCAACTGTTGATGATGAACTCTTGAACTTCGTAGAATCTTAACAATTGTAACTCTTTTTCTCAATTCCTTGTTGTTTGAAACTTCTTTATAGATTTCTTCTTTCCCACCGCCTTATTGAATGAAATACAAGCTAAAATAATAAAAATTTCTCTTTTTTATTTTTTATTTTTTTTTCTTTCTTCTGTTTTTTTTTTATTATTATTATTATTATTATTATTATTATTATTATATTAAAGAACTCAAATAAAATACAAACTGATAAATAAAACAAAATAAATAATGAAACTACTATGTCTGTGAAATAATGACTTTACCACTCTTCACATCATGTATTGTCTCAATATCATGAACTTCACTAACTCTCATCTTTTGATTTCTTTCACTCTTGTACATAAGTCTTCAACATGTATATATAGTTCTGCTCATTGTATTGTTGCTTTACTTGAATATGAAATTTGCTCTTTCTTGTACTGTTGCTTGTAAACCTTGAACGTCTTCAACTTTCTTTCAAATTGTTGATGCTCCGCTTATTGATGATAATGGTGTTTTTCTATGGACCTGTTGTTGTCGAGAGAATGGTGCCAACTGCAAACAAGACTATAAGATAGAGTTAGCAATTCTGATGACACCCTCATGATTGATAGAAATAGCACTCAACAGATCAAAAAGTAGTGCTGAAATTGGTGCGATGTTGGGTAGCTCATCATTCTACCCGGAATTTGCACAAATGAAACACTTTAAACGGACAATTTAGACAGGTACAAAGAATTAAAGTTTTGGTGCCTCACTCATGGGTATTGAATAATTAACTTCTTAATATTGTATTCTTTATTGGCAGTTTAAGTCCATTTTTATCAACTCTAGCCTCTTAACAACTAAGAACTTCAGATATAGTTCTCTAATACTTCTAATTTCAGTTGTTTCGATGAGAAATAGGTATGTAAACTTAGATATAAGTATACTAAGTGACTCTAAAATCTCTAAAAGTTGGAGGTTTTCATGCAAATATGTACAAAAAATTTTAAAAAATTCTACATACTAAAAATCTAAATGCATACCAGAAATCTAAATGTTTAACCACTCCCTACACTTAAACTTTACATTTTCCTCAATGTAAATTGACTCTTCCAACGTAAAATCAAGATGGGAAATTTCTAATATGATATGCAAAACTAATAAAAATCATAAGATAAAGATATAAATACAAAACCAATGGGTTGCCTCCCATGCAACGCTTTGTTTAAATTCGTCATTCTGATTCTCTACTCGCCCGTATTACTCCTCCAGAGGGAGAAAACCACTAAACTCAAGCACATCTACATCCACATAAGCGAGGTTTTCGTAGTATGGCTTTAATCTACGGCCACTGACCTTGGAAACTGTCCCATCTCGGAGACTAGTAATCTCAACTACACCATGAGAAAAAACATTAGTAACAACATACGGTCCAATCCAGTGGGACCTTAGCTTTCCAGGAAATAATTTAAGAAGAGAATAAAATAAAAGAACTTTCTGTCCCACAACAAAATTCTTTCAATAAATCATCTTGTCATGGAAAAAAAAATTCTTCTCCTTGTATGTACGACAACTCTCGTAAGAATCATTACGAACCTCTTCTATATTATCTTGGAAGTCTTTCACACCGGAAAACAAGCTGGAAAAAAATCAAACAAAGGCCGGAAAATATATTTCTCTTCGAATTCGGATTTACATGAATTTGAGTTTGTTTTGGATTGTGTTTTAGGTCCTTATCGAATTAAGAGGAGTTGTTAGGGTTTACTAAACCTATAATTAGCAAAGAGGAGGAAGAAAAATCAGGTAGGGAGGCTCGGGAGGAAAACAAGAAGAAAAAAGTGTTGTTGCTGCTGTAGTGAAGAACATGGAATAAACGACGATTTCTTAAACTGAACAACAACGTATATCTTCACGTTTGCTACGTTTATCTTCAACTTCAACGGTTCCTTCAACCTATCTGCAACGTTTATCTTCACTTTGTAACATTTATCTTCAAGCTCCATTGCAACAGTTAATCTGTAACTCCTAGAAAACGTTGCAGATTTCCTGTTTTATTATTTGTAGCTTCTTTTCTTATTCTCAAGGACTTTTGAGCCATGTACCAATCTTTTGAGAGTGTTTTGAGCATGATAAGATAAACCCAACTACTGTAACAATGGAGGAAGCCATATTTCATGAATGAATGGTAACTATTTTTGATTCTTAATGACTTTTGCATTGATTTTTAATTGATTTATGATTTTTCTTAATTAGTTGTGATTTTGTTTGATGGTGTATGCTGGGACTTAAGAGCTTTTGATGCGCCAAGCTTGTGATTTACAACTAATGTTTTAGAAATCTACTTTTGGCAAAGAAACAGAGTCAATAAAAGAGCTATAATTATTAAAGAATCATTGTATAAATCATTCAGAAGTGATTTTGGTGGAATCCTGAGTTCCAGTTCTTCTCAATGTTATTAAAATCTTTTACTTATTTTCTAGTTTAAATTAAAATTAGGTCTAAAACGAATCTTCACAAGTCTCAGCGAACGAACTATTTTCCTACTTTTCTAAAACGATCCAGTTTTTGGCACCGGTGCCGGAGACTTGTTTTTAGATTTGTTTTTAGTTTTTTTTTTTGTTTTTCTAGGTTAGTTAGTTTAATTAGATTTTTATTTTTCTTTGTTATATTTTACGTTTTTGGGTATTTTTCTTTGTATTACAAGTGTTGGAGCAAAAAGAAATTGGAGCCAAAGACTATATTGATTGATTAAAAACTTGGAGTCAAAGATAAATCGAAAAGAACGGAAAATGAAGACAAATTTATTATATTTTTTTAATTAAATTTAATTTTATTTAATTTTTAGGCTTTTATTTATTTATTTTTTTAGAAAATTGTATTAGGAAATCTTTCAATATTTTTGTAATTTTTTTTTCTTTGGACTTTAATTCCTTTGGACATTTGAACATTATTATTTTTAAACCCTACGAAAGGGTATTATTGAATATAAACTGCAACAGGGAAGGACGACACTTACGTTATTGTCTCAGCCCCTCGGGTTCGTACATTGTCATAGGAGTCGGTGGCCTGAGTCGACTTCAACAATTCATCGCCTGTATGAAACGGGAGATAAGACTCTAACCACCCACGAATCCCTTGTCAGTGGGTTTTCTAGACTCCTTCGTAATGCATATATGTTGAGGACTGAATACGGTAAAGGGCAAGAACTGGCCATGCAAGATAAGGACTCGGATTTCATCACCGTTTCCTTTTTGCCCGCTTTAGGAACACTTTACCAAACGCGAACCTAAGCTTAAAACTTTGACTAGAAAGAGACCGATAGGGTAACGAGCTTATAAGAAAGTCATTCAGAATGATTGTATTGGTTACTCTGTTAGCCTAACTCAAAGTTCAGGAAGATTATTTTAAGTAGATTCGAGCCGCCTTGTAACCCAAGGAAACGTTACCAAAGAGGAAGGGTTATCAAATCTCTTTAGAGCTTATCCTGTTTCTATTCGACATAATCTAAATCGGATCATTCTAAGAGATTTGCTAAAAATGTAACTAGTTGCCTTTTGGAAGAATAAAATTTGGTCTAGAAACAATCTAAGTGGAGCCATCATACTTCTTGTTTGCTAGATTCAACAGGTTTGATTTGGTTGAATCATCCTTTCTTGTGATTGCTTAGAATTCCCTTCCAATTAGGATTTATTTATTTATTAGTTTTTTTTAGTGTATTCCAAGAACGCTCGAAATAATCACTGAGCGATCTTGGAAAAAAGACACTCTAGGTCGTTTGATTAGTGACAAACCTAGTAGTTCTTTCCATGGAAACGATGACCTCGAAGTCTCTTCTTTTGAGGGCCCTGTTTTTGGAAATTTCAATTTTGTGAACTTGACGTTGTGAAGAAGTTAATCCTAGTCCTTTGATAGCGCCAACAAAGGAAACTTTAAAATCCTTGGTTAAACCCAACTAGGACTTATCGCCCATCATGTATCAAGGTAGATGAAACTGAAGTAAAGTATGAGTTAAAAACTGGGACCATACAGATGCTCCCAATCTTCTTATGGAAAGAAAATGAAAACCCTTATTTCCATGTTAGGGATTTTGAGGAAATATGTAGTACCATCAAGATTAAGGACCTAGATGATGAAACACTGAAACTTAGATTGTTTCCTTTTTTACTAAGAGACAAAGCCAAATCTTGTCTATATAGTTTGACTTCTAAGTCCATTGAAACCTATGAAAAACTTACTTCTGCCTTTTTCCAGAAGTTTTCTCCTAGGCAAAAAACATCATCTATTAGGAAGCAGATTTGCACATTTGCTCAACAAGAGGGAGAATCTTTATGATAGGCACATTTTTGTGTCTTATTTGATTTCACATTTGTATTGTTAGTGCTCTATTTTTGTATTAATAATGTCATTTTATTGTGTTTGTAGGAATTTTTGGGAAATAAATATTGTTGGAAAAAATTGGCTCGAAAAGGTATTAAAGGAACCCGATGAAATTAATAAAGGCACCCGAGAGTTTTGATATAGGCACCCCAAGCTTGGATAAGGGCCCCTCCTTTTTAAAATTCAAACACAAAGTTTTGGGCGGGAAATTTGGTTTCTACGTGAATATTATGAAGGTGAATTGGAGTTATACAACAAGATTATTCTCTTGCCTTATTTAGAGGGATTTGTACACAAATTCTTATGCTGAGAATCGAACAAAATCACAACTATTATCTCAATCCCGTAACTTACAGGGAGGTGATCATTATCACGTGGAACATGGAATATCTTTCATGTTTCAAATGGTTTATGTTCTTATAAGTTTTCGATATTAGTTAAGGCAAATAAGGAACCAACAACATCACCGAGTCTTGCTTAAAGAAGAAAATCCGAGTTTAAGAAAAATAATATCCGAGAATATTTTTTAATGAGAGGATTTGAGAAGATCTGTGATGAGATTTGAAGTTGTGCTGATCTTGCATTACAAATAGGAAAAGGTTGTAAGAGTTAG
>JAJJMC010021281.1:216085-239431 GCA_023531435.1 Papaver californicum | reverse complement strand
GGGGGGGGTCTGGCAGAGGCCAGAAGATCGGAAAAAAAGATCCAGAATTTTTTTTTGCTGCTGCTGCTGAAGAACACGAAGAACAGAGGCTACAATAATTGTTTCTTCAACCTCTTAGCCACGGTTTCTTCATCCATTTGCAACGCATATCTTTGTCTTTGCAACATTTATCTTCAGCTGCAACGGTTTCTTCAACACATCTGTACCGGATATCTTAGCATGTGCAACGTTTATCTTCAAACTCTATTACAACAGTTAATCTGTAACGTCCATAAAACGTTGTAGATTTCATGTTACATTACTTTTAGCTTCTTTTCATCTTTCAAGCACTTTTTGATCCATGGACAAATCTTTTGAGGGTGTTTTGAGCTAGATGAGCTAAAACCCATCATTGAGGCAAGGAGGAAGCCATTTTTCCATGATTAATTGGTAACTTTTAATAATTCTTTTATGACTTTTTCATTTATTTTTAATTGAAATTACAATTTTTATTAATTGATTGTGATTTTATTTGATGGTTTATGCTGGGACCTAGAGCTTTTGATGAGCCATGCTTGTGATTTACAATTGATATTTTAAAAATCTACCTTTGGCAAAAGAAATTAGAGTCACTTATTTGAGCTAGAATTGTGTAGAATTATTATTTTTGGAACCAATTAAAGGTGGTTAACGGTCAATTCCATAACCTCAGTATTTGTGAATATTATTTTCATCTTTTGCGTATATTTTCTAGTTTACAATTAGTTTTTAAATCTAAAATCAATCTTCACAAGTTGGAGAGTTTGAAACCTATTCTTACTACAACTACAAATTCACATCACTTTATATAGGTATTTGGAAAGGTTCAATGACTTATTATCACAATGTCCTCATCATGGTTTAGAAAAATAAGGCTAGTTCAGATCCTCTACGAAGGTTTAGATTATTCGACAACAACCATGGTTGAATCGTTATGTACATGTGGGTTTGAAAATAAAACTATCGATGGTGCGATGACATTTTTGAATGAAATCCCCAAAAAAAACTAGCAATGGAAAAAGAGTAGGGAGCCCCAGAAAAAAATTCTTCTAGGTAGAGGAAATGTCAATAGGGTAGAAGGATCTTTTGAATCAGATGCCAAAATAGCAGCTATATCAAAAGGGTTAGAAGCTTTAGAAATGAGTCAATCTAGTTGTGGAATTGAGTCCAAGTCATTTTGGGAAGGACAGACTATTGAAGAGCACGCCCATGCTCTTTCTAATAAAACTATATTTGATAACCATCAGAAGTTTGACCCTTATTCAGAAACCTATAACCCTGGTTGGAAAAACCATCCTAACCTTTCTTGGTCTAAGGGCTAGAGTCAAGGTCAGTCTAGTAATTCTAAGGTTCACCCAGGTTTTGGCTATACTAAGAATCCTTTAGGACCAGCACAATTTCAGAACCATTCAGATAAGAAGATCATGAGTTTAGAAAAGTCTTTCACCTTTTTATCTCAGAACACTGCTAAGGTTAAGCAATCGGTTGAACAAAATTTAGAAGACAATAAAAAGATGATTCAGGCTAACTCTCAGGCTATTTACGATTTACGAACCCAGTTTAGTCAGTTGAATGAGTCTTTAAGAGAAAAAGGTAAGTTTCCTAGTCAGACCCAACCCAATCCTAGAGGAGTTCATGAAGTATCTTTTGGTGAGAAATCATCAAATCATGTGAGCAATTAGAACCCTTAAGAATGGTAAAGTGGTAGACAACAAGGTAACCATGCCTGATAGTGAACATATTGTAGTTCACCCTTCTGAGCCAGTGGATGAAGAGATTGATGAAGTCTCTAAAGAGACCGATGCAGTTTCTTATAATCCATATTTTGTTCCCATAACCCCGTTCCCACAACTGTTATCACCAAAAAAGAAGGAATCCAACTTTAACGACATATTAGAGGTTTTTAAGCAAGTCATTATCAACATTCAATTATTATATTCAATTAGGCAGATTCCTACTTATGCCAAGTTCCTTAAGGATATGTGTACGCGAAAGCGAAAGCTTAGTGTACCCAAGAAAGCCTTTTTAGCTAGTCATGTGAGTTCAATTATCCAGAACAATACAACTCATAAGTACAAAGACCCAGGGTCCCCAACCATTTCTTGCACAATAGGTAACTACGGTGTTGAGAAAACGTTACTTGACTTAGGATCCAGTGTGAACTTACTTCCGTACCATGTGTACCTCCATCTAGAACTTGGTGATTTGAAACCTACTCAGATAACACTGCAATTAGCTGATAGGTCTGTGAAAATTCCTTGTGGTATCATAGAGGATGTTCTTATTGAGATCGATAAGTTTATTTATCCAGTGGATTTTGTTGTCCTTGATACCCAACTTGTCCCTGACCCAGAGAATCAGATACCTGTGATATTAGGTTGCCCGTTTTTAGCTACATCTATTGCGATCATTAACTGTCGAAATGGTATTATGAACTTATCTTTTGGTAATATGACTATTGAGTTGACTATTTTCAATATTAGTAAGCAACCACCTGAGCTAGATGACACGTGCATTGAAGTGGTGAACATGATAGGAAACATTAGTTCAGGAGTCATTACCAAACACTCTGTTAGAAGATCCATTAGAGAAATGCCTAGCCCACTTTGGGTTTGATTTTCATGATGATAGGGTTATTTATGGTTCAAATCCAAATAATTTTAATGATTATTCACCTATTAAAAAAGAAGAGTATTTGACTAGAGATACCAGTGTTTAGATGATGTAAAATTTCTTATTTTGAAGCCGATAAGGGTTTCAAGGAACAGGTTTATCCTGAGAATACTGTTTTACAGTCCAACGATCTAGAATCAATAGTCTTAGATAACAAAGATAGACTCGTAGAGATTTTAAATATGAGTGAGGATGCACAACTTGATTATAACCTGAAGAAGCAATTGACTATTTTCAGGAATCTAGCGATCTAGAAATTAGGAAAATTGTGACTAGTCTATCTAAAGACACTGAAAACTCTAAGTTTGGGGGTGACTATTATTCTCCATGTGCTTTACCTTTGACTCTTAAAAAGGTCCATCACTTGGGACTTGAAATTTGCACCTCTACCATTTTTCAAGATCATCTTTAAACTAGATTCCGTGAGCCTGTTGATGTCCATAAAGAAGTTCAGTTGCTAGAAACCCATCCTCTGGTCGAGGTGGTTTACCCAGACAATAATACCAAGATTGACTTGTTTTCCCACCAAAATATTTTCTTCCATATGTGGGAACGTATGAATTTCAAATGTGTCAGTTATTAAGTTTTGAGACTAAGCCTAATTACTTTAGGAAATTAGAATTGACACATTTTCTTAAGAATGATCACCATTTCCATAATAGTCAACTATGTGGGTCAAATCTGATTGACTTTGAGGATCCATAATTATTCAGGTTATTATTATGTGCTTCTAAGTTCTTAATTGAGTAACTCCATACTTTACAACCTGATACTGTTGATCCTGCCTACGAGAAAATCCAGCTCATGAAAATATTTTATCTAGACCCTTTTATAGAGCCGGAACCTGAACAAAAACTAGATGTAGTTGTCTTAAACAAAAAACTAGATAAGGGTGTTCTCGGTTTGTTCATTTTCTTGGTCTACTATAGTTTCCTTTTATTTGTGATAGCACTATTTGTGATAGGTGACTAATTCTTTCTTAGTCTGGATGAAGACTTTAAACTTAGCACTTCTTGGAAGGTAACCCATGCTCATGCGACATGGTAATATCTTTCCTTAAATCCTTTCCTTCGATTGGTAACGGTTTCTCCTTGTTCATGTATTTAATCATTCATCTTTAGAACATTAAAGACAATGTTAGATTTAAGTTTGGGGGTAAGGGAGAAACTTTTTAGTGAAATATGAAACTCCAAAATTTAGAAACTTTTGAATTATTCAGGATGACACTAACCATTCTAGGTAGATGGAAACTTAGCTTTTTTCTGTAGGAATTGGTATGCCCAGTTAAATGGTCTATTCATAGAAGGAAAGAGTTCCGGTGTTAGAATAACAGGATAGTCGTCACCATATCTCGGAGTCTATCTCGACCATATCACCTTCTGTTTTTATTTTTGCAATTTTTTGTGTTTCTCTAAGTGATTTGGTGGGGCACTAATATCGAATTGCTATCGCCATCAGAATGGAGTAGAGATTTGAGATTATTTAGACTATGATTCAAAAAAAAAAACCGAGTATTGACACTTTGATAGCAATATGTGTGTGTTTTCCCTGTCTCTGTCGCCTAAGCAAGCGTGGAACGCAGGATCCATGAGAATTATCATGTAAGATGTTGATAAGGATCATGCGCTTGGATTCATTTGATCCAATCATGTTGTCAGTACATTTAATAGTATAAAGATAATTATTTTATTTTCAATAAGTCGATCGCTGGGACCATTGTATATACCAGTTGACTCGATATTAGTAAGGATTAAGACCAGTGGGAGCATATTTCAATCCATTAGGATTCATCCTGGCAATGACCTTCAGACAGATATGGGAAGCATCATTCACCTTAGTCTACATGCGCAAACTTCATTTTGTCTATATTCATCTTCTAAATCTATTCATGTGATTAAACTTTGATAGATTCTGAGTATCGTGGTTGAACGACTATCTAAGTAGAGTTTTGAATCCTTGTATGAATTTTAGTACACTGAGTTCAAACTCGTGTACAACAATTGGACTCATATAGGGTAATGATTCCCATAGCTGAATAATTTAGTATGCCAACTAAATAGCTTGTTTATTGTTTACCCTCAATCGTTCAAAGGTAGCTAGGGTTTGGAGTAAAGGTTTTGTGGGTATACCTCTTGTAAACCCTCACGAGACAACACTCGTCCGATAGGGACACCTATGGGTTTAAAGGCTTGTTGCACACGCTAAGTGACATCACGATGCCTGTGAAAGTGAGTTAGGAATTTTATTTTATTTTTAGATTAGATTTGCTCGGGGACTAGCAAATAATAAGTTTGCGGGTATTTAATAGACACATTTTTGTGTCTACTTTTTTCCTAACTCTCGGTATTATTAGTGCTCGATTTTATACTTATTGTGTGATTTTATGTGTTTGTAGGTATTTTTGAGAAGTAAGCATTTGTGAAAAAATTGGCTCAACAAGTGATAAAGGCACCCATGAAAATACTAAAGGCAACCAGGATGGTTGATAAAGGCACCTCACTTCTGGATAGGGGAACCTCCCTTCTTTGTTTCAAAGAGATGAAAATGGCGGGAAGAATTCTCTCTCGTGAGAAAGTTATTTGAATTAGTTGAAATCATAATTTTAAGGGATTCGAAAGGTGGTCTCGACTTATAAACATGAAAGAATATTCACAACATGTTTAAACACATTATTGGAAGTCTTTACACGAAAGAAAACAAACTGGAAAAAAATCAAACAAAGGCCGGAAAATATATTTCTCTTCGGATTCGGATGTACATGAATTTGAGTTTGATTTGGATTGTTTTTTGGGTCCTTATCGAGTTAGGAGGAGTTGTTAGGGTTTACTAAACCTATAAATAGCAAAGAGGAGGAAGAAAAATTAGGTGGGGAGGCTTGGGAAGAAAACATGAAGAAAAAAGTGTTGTTGCTGATGTAGTGAAGAACAAGGAATATGCGACGATTTCTTCAACTGAACAACAACGGATATCTTCACGTTTGCTACGTTTATCTTCAGCTGCAACGGTTCCTTCAACCCATCTGCAACGTTTATCTTCACTTTGCAACATTTATCTTCAAGCTCCATTACAACAGTTAATCTGTAACTCCTAGAAAACGTTGCAGATTTCCTGTTTTATTATTTTTTAGCTTTTTTTCTTCTTCTCAAGCACTTTTGAGCGATGTACCAATCTTTTGAGAGTGTTTTGAGCATGATGAGCTAAACCCAACCAGTGGAACAATGGAGGAAGCCAAACACGAACCTAAGCTTAAAATTTTGACTAGAAAGAGAATGATAGGGTAACGAGCTTATAGGAAAGTCATTCAAAAGGATTGTATTGGTTACTCTGTTAGCCTAACTCAAAGTTCAGGAAGATTATTTTAAGTAGATTCGATCCGCCTTGTAACCCAAGGAAACGTTGCCAAAGAGGCATGGTTATCAAAGCTCCTTAGAGCTTATCATGTTTCTATTCGACTTAATCTAATTCGGATCGTTCTAAGAGATTTTCTAAAACTGTAACTAGTTGCCTTTGGGAAGAATAAAAGCTGGTCTAGAAAAAATCTAAGTGTATCCATCATGCTTTTTGTTTGCTAGATTCAACAGGTTTGATTTGGTTGAATCAACCTTGCTAGTGATTGCTTAGAATTCCCTTCTAATTAGGATTTATTTTTTTATTTATTTTAGTGTATGCCAAGACCGCTCGAAATCATCACTGAGCGAGCTTGGAAAAAAGACACTCTAGGTCGTTTGATTAGTGACAAACCTAGTAGTTTTTTCCCTGGAAACGAGGACCTCGAAGACTCTTCTTTTGAGGGCCCTGTTTTTGGAAATTTCAATTTTGAGAACTTGACATTGTGTGACGAAGTTACTCGTAGTCCTTTGGTAGCGCCAGCAACGTCAACTTTAAAATCGGTGTTGAACCCGACTAGGACTTCTCGTCCATCATGTATCAAGGTAGCTGAAATTGAAGCAAGCTATGAGTTACCTAGGACCATACATATGCTCTCAATCTTATTAGGGAAAGAAAATAAAAACCCCTATTTCTATGTTAGGGATTTTAAGGGAAATATGTTGTACCATCAGGATTAAGGACCTAGATGATTAAGCATTGAAACTTAGATTGTTTCCTTTTTCACTAAGAGACAAAGCCAAATCTTGGCTATATAGTTTAACTTCTGAGTCCATTGATACCTATGAATAAATTACATATTCCTTTTTCCATAATTTTTTTGAGTTTTTCACGTTATTAGAAGTCTTCTTATGCCGGAAAACAAGCTGGAAAAAAATCAAACAAAGACCGGAAAATATATTTCTCTTCGGATTCAGATTTACATGAATTTGAGTTTTTCTTGGATTGTGTTTTGGGTCCTTATCGAGTTAGTAAGATTTGTTAAGGTTTACTAAACCTGTAAATATAAAAGAGGAGGAAGAAAAATCAGGTATGGAGGCTTGGGAATAAAACAAGAAGAAAAAAGTGTTGTTGCTGATGTAGTGAAGAACAAGGAATATGCGACGATTTCTTTAACTGAACAACAACGGATATCTTCACTTTTATTACGTTTTTCTTCACCTGCAACGGTTCCTTCAACCCATCTGCAACGTTTATCTTCACTTTGCAACATTTATTTTCAAGCTCCATTGCAACAGTTAATCTGTAACTCCCAAAAAACGTTGTAGATTTCTTGTGTTATTATTTTTAGCTTCTTTTCTTCTTCTCAAGCACTTTTCAGCCATGTACCAATATATTGAGAATGTTTTGAGCATGATAAGCTAAACCCAACCAGTGGAACAATGGAGGAAGCCATATTTCATGAATGAATGGTAACTATTTTTGATTCTTAATGACTTTTGCATTGATTTTTAATTGATTTATGATTTTTCTTAATTAATTGTGAATTTGTTTGATGGTGTATGCAGGGACTTAAGAGCTTTTGATGCGCCATGCTTGTGATTTACAACTAATGTTTTAGAAGTCTACTTTTGGCAAAGAAACAGATTCAATAAAAGAGCTATAATTGTTAAAGAATTATTGTAGAAATCATTCAGAAGTGATTTTGGTGGAATCCTGAGTTCCAGTTCTTCCTAATATTATTAAAATCTTTTACTTATTTTCTAGTTTAAATTAAAATTAGGTCTAAAACGAATCTTTACAAGTCTCAGCGAATGAACTATTTTACCACTTTTATAAAACGATCACTTTGCCATAAACCAACTGATATGGAGACATGCCAATCGGTGTCTTATGTGTCGTTCTATACGCCCATAATGCATCATTAATCCTAAAAATTCAATATTCCCTTGTAGTGTTTACATTTTTCTCCAAGATGGACTTGATCTCACGATTTGAAATTTTAGCTTGCCCACTAGTTCGTGGGTGATACGGCATACCGACCTTGTGAGTTATGTTGTACTTCTTGAGGAGAGCATGGAAGGATTAAGAAAGTGTGAGCTCCCATCACTGATAACCACACTGGTGTACCATGTCTAGTGAAAATATATTCCTTCACAAATTCACATACAACTTGAGAATCATTAGTAGGGGTGGCTTTAGCTTCCACCCATTTTAAAACATAATCCAAAACAAGAAATATATAAAAAAATTCATTTGAATTGACAAAAGGTCCCATAAAATCAATTCCCCACACATCAAAAATCTATACGAAAAGAATTGGTGTTAGTGGCATTTGATTTCGAGCACCTAGATTTCCCGTTCGTTGACAACTATCACAAGATTTACAAATATCTTGAGTTGGTATGGAAATGGGATCCCCAATAGCTGGAGACAAGAGATTCATATGAGAAAACATAAGTAAGCGAGCCTAGGCTTAAACATATGTATCCTCAAATAGAGTGGGCCAATAAAATCCACTCTCAAGAACTTTAAGAGCAGTACGTTTAGAACCAAAATGGCTACCACGAGCATAAAAATGACAAAAAGATAGAATGGATTGAAATTCAGAGCTAGGTACGCACCTGCAGATAATATGATCAGCATAATATTTCCACAAGCAGGGTTCATCCCACACATACTGCTTGGCTATCTTCTTAAACTTCAAATTTTTAGAACTAGACATTGTACCAGGTACTTGTCTCGTAACCAAGTAGTTCACTATATCAGCGTACTAAGGTGTTGAATCTTGTATTGAGAAAAATTGTCCGTCTGGGAAACGATATTGTAAGGGGAGTTCTTCCTTGGAAACAACAAGTCTACTAAGATGATCTTCAACAGTGTTCTCAACACCTTTATTGTCTCTAATTTTTATGTCAAATTCTTTCATCAACATAATCCAACGTATAAGTCTTGGCTTAGCTTCTTTATTCTTGAGTAGGTACCTAAGTGATGCATGGTCAGAGTAAACAACAACCTTGGTATCCACCAAATAAGATCTGAATTTTTCTAGTGCAAAAACTATAACCAAAAACTCTTTCTCCGTAGAATAGTTGATTTAATGCACCGTTTAGGGTCCTAGATGCATAATAAATCACGTGGGACAATTTTTCCACCCTTTGACCCAAAACTACTCTAACTGCATAGTCACTCGCATCACACATCAACTCAAACGGTAAACTCCAATTGGTTGTCTTAATAATAGGTGTAGTTGTCAACAATTCTTTCAATCTGTCAAAGGCATCCTTGCACTCCTTGTCAAATTTGAAGGTAACCTCTTTTTGCAACAATTTTCACATCGGTATTGAGATTTTGGAGAAATCTTTAATAAACCTCCTGTAAAAACCTGCATGACCAAGAAACGAGCGGATCTCCCTCACCGAAGTGGGGTATTGTAAGTTTCTTATTAAGTTTATCTTTGCTTTGTCTACTTCGAGCCCTTGAGAGGACACAATGTGACCGGGCACTATACCATGGTTTACCATAAAGTAACATTTCTCTCAATTTAGAACAAGGTTAGTGTCTATGCATCTTTTAAGCACCAGTTCAAGATTTTCTAAGTAAATATCAAATGAATCGCCATAAAACTAAAATCATCCATAAATACCTCAATGATGCGTTCCACATAATCAGAAAATATACTAACCATACATCTCTGAAAAGTGGCATGCGCATTGTAAAAACCAAACGACATTCGTCTATATGCGAACATACCAAAATGACAAGTAAAAGTAGTATTCTCTTGATCCTCCGGTACAATAACAATCTAATTTTATCCCTAATAACCGTCTAAAAATTAATAATGTGAATATCCCGACAACCTCTCTAACAATGAAAGGTAAAGGAAAATGATCCTTTCGGGTAGCAGAATTAAGCTCTTTGTAGTCTATACATACTCTTCATCCTGTTTGAACTCGTGTAGGAACAATTTTGTCATCTTGATTTCTGACAACTGTAACACCAGACTTCTTAGGTACCACCTGTACCAGACTAACCCATTTGTTGTCATAAATTGGGTAAATCACCCCCATACTTAGCAATTTAAGGATCTCTTTCTTCACGACCTCCATGATTGGGGGGTTAAGCCTACGATGAGCATCACGTACTGGCTTTGCATCATCTTCCATTAGGATTCTATCCCATGCACATGGATGGACTAATACCTTTGATGTCAGCAATTGTCCAACCAATGGCCGTTTTATGCTCTTTCAGAACTTTAAGAAGACGTTCTACTTGTATGGCAGTGAGGTTCTTTGCAATGATCATTGGAATCTCTTCTTTATCACCCAATTAAGCATACTTTAAGTGATCGAGAAGAGGCTTCAATTCTAGTTTAGGTGCCTGCACAATAGAAGGTAAAGGAACCTCATCTGTTACGGGTAAACAAATATAAGAAATATTACCCGTTTTAGCTTCTTGTAATGTCGTTAAGGCACCACACATCTCCACTATCTCTTTGGATAAGTTAATTTCCAAGTTCGTCTTCCCATGAACGTCCAATTCAATGCTATTACGCAATACAACTCCAAGTTTATCTTCACAGGTCAAATCAAACATTTGTTGTGCTATTGAACCAACAACATCGATAGAGAAAGCAGAGTGAACATCACTAGGGTAACGCATGGCTTCAAATATGTTGAAGCGAATAATATCCTTATCAAATTCCATAGTGAGTGTACCACTATCAATTTCAATCTTTGTCTTTGCAGTTTTCATAAACGGTCTCCCAAGAAGTAAAGAAGTTGATGAACTATTTTCTTAATTCTGCATATCCACAATATAGAATTCAACCGGAAAGATTAACTCATTCACTTGAACTAACATGTCCTCCACGATTCCCTTAGTATATATATTGGACTTGTTTGCTAATTGAATGGTAATCCTTGTCTCGTTTAAAGGTCCAAGATTCAAAGAATCATAAATATCGAATGACATAACACTTAAAGATGCTCTTAAATCAAGTAAAGCACGCTCAAACCTCTTAGTACCAATAGTAATTAGCACCGTAAAGCCTCAAGAATCCATACACTTTGCAGGCATCTTCTTCAACAATATAGTCGTAGCACTCGCGCCCACCTTAGTGACTTCATTAGGAATCAACCTATCCTTCTTTGTACATTAATCCTTCAAAAACTTGGCATATCTAGCCATAGTTTTGATGACTTCAATAAGTGGGATATTAATTTGCACCTTCTTTAAGATATCCATGATCTCCTTATCTTGAGCTTCTTTCTTGGACTTGGCAAAACGACTAGGAAAAAGAGATGGTATGGTAAAGGTAAGAACCATGTCCTTAGGTTGACCGGTTGAGATTGGCTTTTTCTTTGGCAAGGGTTCTTCCTCTACTTTCTTTTCTAAATCAACACTACCTTTTTCTTGTTGTTGTGGCTCTTCAACTTGCCTCCACTCCTTAGAGTTACAACATTGATGTGCTCCCTTGAGTTCAAAACAGGTTGTGATGGAAACTTTGTTAATGCATGTTCCTCTAATCTACCCACTGTTGTAGCAAACTGATCCATTTGTGTTTGCAAGTCCTTCATCGCCATATCTTTTCACTAAATATAAGATTTGAGAAAATATTCAATGTCAGAACCCTGATTCTGAGGTTGTTGAGGATGCTGGAATTGTTGTTGTTGTTGTGGTTGAAAACCACCTTGTCGCCCATAAGTTAGCATAGGAGTTGCAGCTTGCTTGTTCGCATAACTGAAGTTTGGTGATCTTTCCAGCAAGGGTTGTAAGTATTAGAATAAGGATCATACCTCGGCCTTTAATTAGGAAATATAGCATTCGCCTCAGCTTCGTCTTCGTATGTGAGAACAACTGCAGAAGCTATCCGTTGGACCATCTTTTCCACATTACCCATTTGTTGCTCTATATGTGAGAAATCTCCCATCTCGTTAACACTTCTGATCCCTGAGTTGTTTCTTGTGTAAATTTGTTGAGAATTCGATGGCATACTCTCAATCAAACTAGTTGCCTGCGAGATCGTCTTTACATTAAGTGAACCACCTGCGGCTGCATCAATCAAATTCATATGTTCCAGAAGTAGTCCTTCATAAAAGTATTGAATGATGAGAGTTCAAGATATGTTGTGGTGTGGGTAGGTTACAATTATCTCTTGTACGTTTCCCGATATTCATAAAAAGACTCCCCAATAATCTACAAAATGCTATTAATCTTTTTAGGAACAACGGCCGCCTTAGAAGCTGGAAAATACTTCTCTAGAAATAGTTTTTTCATCTCAATCCATGTTGTAACACTCCCTGGAAGAAGGTAATACAACCACTTTTCTTTTAGATCTATTAAAGAAAATGGGAAAGCTTACAGCATAGCCTGATGAGGTGTCAAACTCACAAATAATATTTCTCTACTTCTCTAACACTAACAAGTAGTATATTGACAAGTAGGTTCGGTCCCAAGGGAGATTTTGAGCAAAAGTTGTTATAAAAGTGATTTTAACTAAAATTATTGGGACTTAGTGAATCTGAAAATTATATTTTGTTATCAAATTATGAGAAAGAATTGATCAAAGAATCATTCTACGCTATCGAACAAAGATAATATTAATCATACAAGTTTAGTCTTCAATGAATTTTGGTTGTTAACAACTTAAGACAAATTACATCTACACAGCGGAGTCAAACTAACAGTCCACAGTTAACTATAACAGTCAGCTGACGGTCAAGGGGGTCAAGTTCAAAGTAGAGGTAGGTGAGTTAGCCGAGGAAGCTGATCTGACTCGTCCTGATTGGTCTTATTCAATTGAGTCATCTAAATCACTAAGTCAACTCGGCTGAAGAAAAATCAGGCAGAGCTCTGTCTGTTTCAGAGTGATTTCCGGCCACGATTCAGACCATTTTTATGTCCTTCCCTGCAATCCTAACATTCATATACACAAACCCATTCACAATTTCAGCTCTTCAATTTCTCTGCTTCCTAATTGAAATCCATTCTCACAAAGCCATCACAAATCAGAAACCCTACTTCACTGACCCATCTCAGACTCAAATCAATTTCATATTCATTCCATCTCCTCACCAACAACAGAACAAAAATATCATACTCAAACCCATTGTTTTTAGTTGATTCAGCATCCAACCTTGAACTGATTTCTCCTTTCAACAATTCACCCAAAATCAATCTCATACCATAGCAAATACTCATCCTTCACCTTCTCTATCTGACTCGGACAATACCACCATCTTCAATGGCTTCATAACAGCAGACCTATTTCCCATTCCTCTTTGATTCGACCTCAACCCTCTTCTTATTCGTCACAGATCCAACCAAAACCCAAGCTTTCTGAGCTCGTAATCACCTGAACCTACTTCCTTTTTTTTCTAATCCTCGCTTGTAGAACCATCTCAAATTATTTTCCCCTGAGTTCACAAAATCCATCTTCAATCTTCACTATCTCAGATTCTCACCCCAAACTCCGGCAGTATCATCTTAACAGCGTCATCTTCTCTCCATTTCAGCTTCACAATTCATGGCTTCACTCTTCTTTCTTCTTCTCAGACTCGAGCCCTCAGATCAACTTTTTCGCTGCCACACTTCTCATCTGCGTCTTCTTCTCTCGGTTCATTACCCATAAATCCAGCTCGAGCCACGGTCTACCGGCATAACTATTCGAGAGAGGATACTTGACTGAAAAACTGAAATTAAGAAGTTGAGCTGCTTCTTGGTCTCGACCTAGGTATTAGGTTATAAAGACTTGGTGGCATCCCTTAGCAATAGTGCGCTTGCTTTTAACACTTAGCTAGGTTTAAATAGCTTCCCCCTAGTAATCCTATGAAATGCTTTGTAAAATCGACTACCCCTTAGTAATTCTCTGTTTTGACGCATTAGAGACTTGTGTGCTCGCTATATTTGTATCCATAGACACCCAATGACTCCGAACAATGCCTTGAGCTCCTATTTATCTTTTTATTCTTATCTTGACTTCACCGATAAAACTCAAAACAAACATAAAATACGAAATTTACGAGAAAAATAGCAAAGAAAGCATAACCAATTGATAATAATGTAAGGTGTTTTAGACACCTATCATAGCCTTATCACCGTCTTCGGTACCTTTCCTAAGACTTGTCATCTTGTGTTGAAATACTTGAAGATGACGGTTCGGATCTTCGCCTGGAAGTCCCTTGAACTTCGGCAAATGGTGAATAAGATTCGACTTCGGCTCCACTATGTCAGTTAGAGTAATACACAATGGTTACAAATCTAAGCATGGTGATGTCAACTCTCGTAGCTTCTTCTCCGGAGGTTGAGGAGCACCCATCTATTCTATGTGATCTTCCTCTTTTTCCAAGTCTAAAAATTCACTTGGTGAAGAACTAGGAGGAAGCGGAGTGTTCAGTGCTCGAACAAAGTCTTTTAGTAAAGTGCCTGATCGAAGACGTATACCAATGGGACTTGGTTCGCCCTCTTTAAGCATTCACCAAAGAGAATGTTCCTGAAACCAAAAATATCTATAAAACAAAGTTAAAAACTAAAAATAAACCTAAAAACAAAAATAAACTAAAATAAACAACAACTAATATCGACTGTTCCCCGGCAGCGGCGCCAAAATTTGATATGTGTCGTGGGTGCAATCAAATTAGTGATCTTATTTCCACTCAAATAAAGAATAATATAATGGAAGTCTTCCCACGAGGAGCGAGGTGTTTCAGTTGTTCAAAGTGTCACAAGGGGGGTTTTGTTTTAGGTTTTAAACAAAGTAAATAAGAAAGCAATTTAAAAGTTATTAAGATGCAAGCAGTGGAGAGAGATATGATCGAGGAATCCTTTTTCGTTACTAAACATTCATCAAGTTAATATATTCATCTACTCATTGTTAATCACAGATTATCAGCAACCGCAGAATAACAGCTAGATCAGTGTTATCCCCGAAATTCCTTATATCACTGGATATGGAAGTTCTTGCCTACCAGATTTTATTCGTCCTAACAACCTAGTAGTAGATCACTCAGGATGTAATTTGGTCGAATGATTTATATTTTGTGAATTTATAGGTTAATCCTAACAGTTAAACTCTTAGATCAAGATCCACTTACTAGTGTTGTTCATACACAGAATTGTTACACAGAATCCCTTTGCAAGGTCTCGTGTTCTATACTTGTGTACAAGTAAATGGATTATTACTTATCTCACAACTCAATACTATCACTAGATTAAATTAACAAATCAATTCAGTTGGCCACCTAAACAATCTATCAATCAATCATAATCATTCTTTATAGTATAAAAAAACGATAATCATGTGAAGAACTCAAAATATAATCATATATTTAAACAAATCATGTCTAGAACTTAGAATTCATCCTCAATCAATAAGGTTTTTAGCTACTCATGGATGTAGAAGCATCCATGTTATTCATATAAGAATGTAGATAAGAAATCGTTACGATAATGGAACCGCTCCGAAACCCTAGTTTTTTCATCTTGTGTTGTTACTCTCCTCCAAAACTTGCAAAGTAATGTAAAAGGTATCTTCTTAATGTTTTGGGAGTCTCCTTATATAGTTCTCATGATATCTAGGGCTTAGACTCCTTCCGGGACCGGGTTTTCTCTTTTTAGAAGTCCAATTTTGCACAAAAGACTTTTGGCTACGGCTAGGTTTCCTCCCACGACCTAACCGTAGGTTAAATTGAGTTTTGGGGCAAATCCAGAGTCACTTACGGCTGGGTTTTTGGATTTCCTGGCCGTAAGTGAGTATGGATCTCACTTTCTTTCTTCACTGTTTTGGCCATAACTCCTTCACATGATGTCCGATTGACCTTATTCTTTTTGCTTTGGCTTCGTCTCTTCGTCCTCTACAAGTTGGTGTTTTCAAAATATTAATATATCTTCTTTATATATTACAGCTAGCTTGGATGACTTGACCCAACCGTAAGTGAATCTGGAATTCATGTTTCAGGATTTTAATTATGGCTAGGTTGGGAATGTTTTCTAGTCGTAAATCTTTAACTGACACTTATCTTCGAAAATTACTCCTTCTACGGCTGGATCGAAATGATTTCCCATCCGTAAATCTGACGAATCTCTCATTATTTCCCAGTTCTACGGCTAGCTTCTGATGTTTTCCTAGATATAAATGCTTTTGGATTTCCACTTCAAGAGTATACTCTTCAGCTCTAAATTCTCGGTTTTACTCCGGAATAAATGTTTTTCTCTTCTTGGCTCTTTTCGACACCATTTTCATTGATTTTCGGATGATTCTCCTAAAGAAAAAAAAAATAGAAAACAAAGTAATAACAAATTATATGCAAGAATTATAACTAAAACTAGTATGGAATCGACACTAAAAACATGTAAATTAAGCACTTATCAGACCTAAACTTAGCAGTTGAGGAACAACTTGGGTTGCAAGAGAATTGAGAATGCATACTCAGCTCATGGCTAAATTAGCTCTGTAGCTCTTTTGCATATATATGCGCCATAGAAATTTCAGAGCTTTAGTCAACTAAATCCTTGTTATTTCATGTGCATTCATGCAAACTATTTGTATAAAACAGAATTTACAGATTATACAAAATTACGAACATTCATAATAGAGGCTATGACATATCTGAATAAAATCGCTAATTAGATGCACACCATCTATTTGCAGAGTCGCATCAAGTATAATCTCAAGTTGCAAACTTCCACGGTTGAATCTCTTGAATATGTTCTGTATGCATTGCATAAAAGTTAAGCATAATGCTAATATTAAAATCTCATGCGACTAAGAAACTCTAAATAGGCCATAAATATGGCCACGACATTAATAAACGTCAAAGCTAGTGGTATATAAGCAATAACCATGGCATTAGCGAGTACCAGCCTTGGCAAAGCCATAGTCACACTCCTAACACAAATAAGCAGCACACACATGTGCCAAAAGGCCAGAAAAGGCCAATATAGCAAATACGCCAAGGGGAAGAAATGGGTTAGTGCTTTCAGGAGCGCTAGCGCCTGTGCTATCACAAGCGTTAACTAGTTAGCACTGCCAGCAGCGCTGGTGCCCGTGCTAGCACAAACGCTAATTAGTTACCACTGCCAGCAGCGTTGGTACCCGTGCTAGCTCAAGCGCTAACTAGATAGTGTTGTCAGTGGCGCTACAAGCCTTGCTAGCACAGGCGCTAATAGTTAGTGCTACTAGCAGCGCAACATTAGCGTCAATACTAGCCTTACTTCTCTTTACCCTTTCCGCGTCTTTTAGCTCTTCACTCCTGCAATTATGCTCATGTCAGCTTCTCCCTTGCTATTGGTACCAATACTTGGCTAAAATCATACTGTGTTGACACAAACTAATCAATATCTTTATCTTAAAACAAACTCACGTGTTTTGAGTCTACGACTCCACTAACTCTACGAGAAATCAAATCATAATGGGGGGATTAAACATGGGGTTTTGGTTTGGTCGTTACAACAACATGGGCATGGAAACATCCCATGAAAATGAAGTTACAAAGTAGTGGGAAGGATGAAGTAATTAATGGAGTAATGGAGTAATGGTTTCTCGAAGATTCCAAGGCGGTTAAACCATTAGCCCCACAACTTCCACCTCTCCATCTCTTCACTATTTACACTACTTTATAAGGAAGCGTGTGTTCCTAAACTATTATAAATAGGCTTCTTAGCCCATTTCAGAATGACATAAGCTCTGTGATTTTTCTCAATAGTTCTGCAACTCTACACAGAATTCAACACACGGAATTCCTTCAACTTTCTTTGCTTCCCTCCCCTAAGATCAACCCATTTCTTCTCATTGTGACCGAAGCAGGGAGAAACAGCTACTATCGTGGTTTAGCCTTACTATGTACGATTTTGATCTATGAATCTAAATAAAGTACTTCTATAGTACATTGTTTTTCCTAGAATTAATTTTTAGGTACTAACAATTGGCGACCACAGTGGGAGATCAATCCCTCGGTCACGAATCCAGTTCTTCAACTATCTCAAAATGGTTGGTCTTAGGTCAAATTTAATTACTACCAATTCTAACATTTCCCTTGTCGACATCAATGATGATGCTCACAATCCCTCTCCAGCAGTTAATGGCACCACCAACCCACGTCTCACCAATGGTGCTACCGAAGTAGTTGAAACCTCAATCACTCTGGCTGAAATTGATGCGAAGACAAGAATCTCAAGCAAGAATTTTTGCAAGACTAGAAGATGCAGTAGGTGATTTATTCTCTTCTCTTGTCAAATTAATAGATGAAGTAGGATGTCGTAGCGCTTTCGACCAAGGCCCGGGCTTGTTGATGGTGGAAAGTCATATTCATCCATTTTTATACCAGGGGAAAAATAGTCATTTTACCAAAAAGTCGAGCGAAAAGGGCACAATGGTTATTCCGTGATTTTACATTATTCTCAAATAAATGTGCTATTAAATGCATCATACCATCTAAATTGCACAGTCGCATCAAGCATTATCTCAAGTTGCAAACTTCCAGGGTTGAATCTCTTGAGTATGTTCTGTATGCACTGCACAAAATTAAGTATAACACTAGCAATTAAATCTCATATAAATGAGAAACCTTGAAACATACCATAAATATGGCCACGACATTAATGTATGCCAAAACTAGTGGGGCACAGGAAATAACCATGGAACTAGCAAGTGCCAGAATTAGCAAACTCTAGTCACACTCTCAATACCAATGAGTGGCACACACATGTGCCAAGAAACCAGAAAAAGTCAAAAAGCCAAAAACTAACAAAATGAGTGCCAAACAGGCCATAGCACCGTAAGTGCTGGGCTAGCTCCAGCGCTAACTTAGCACAGGGAAACTCTGGGAAATGCTAACGCTGAGCTAGCTCCAGCGCTAGCGCTGCACTTACTCCGGCGCTAACAAGTTAGCGCTGGCCAACAGCGCTACCGCTGCACTAGCTCCAGCGTTAATTCGTTAGCGCTGGCCAACGGCGCTAGTGCTGCACTAGCCCCAGCGCTAACTTGTTAGCCCTATCCTTCTCCTCGGTACCATTACTGTCATTTTCCTTCTTTTGCGGTGCTAACTTTGCTAGGCCTTTCTAGTAAAATCATGGTTAGTGCTAGCACCATCCTGAGTCCACGGCTTCTCCGATTCCTACGAGAAAAAAAATCATGTTTTATGGGGGGATTATTCATGGGTCTTGGTATGGCGGTTACAGCAACATGGGCGTAGCAACTCCCCATGAACTGGAACTTACAGAGTACTGGTGAGACTGAAGTAATTAATGGGGAAGTGGAGTCATGGTTTCCTGAAGATACCAAGGCGGTTAAGCCATTAACCCCATGATTCCCACTTCTCCATTTCTTCATTACTCCCACAACTTTACAAGGAAAGTACGTGTGTTCCTAACTATTATAAATAGGCTCCTTAGCCCATTTCAAAATCACAACGAGCTTACAATTCTCATAAACTCTGTGATTCCTTTCAATAGTTCTACAACTCTACACACGATTCAACAAACAAAACCTCTTCAACTTTCTTTGCTTCCCTCCCCTAAGATCAACCCATTTTTTCTCATTGTGACTAAAGCAGGGCGGAACGGCTACTATCGTGGTTTAGGCTTGCTCTGTATGATTTTGATCTCTGAATCTAAATAAAGTACTTCTACAGTACATTGTTTTTCCTATATCAATTCTTAGGTATTAACAATTGGCGACCATAGTGGGAGGTCAATCTCTCGGTCACAAAATTAGGTTCTTCAACTGTTTGAAAATAGGGTGGATCTTATACCTAGTTCAAAGATGACTCAGAGTACTTTCTTCAACAAACACATCGGGAGGAACTTGCTCATGATTCTAAGTTGGAAAAGACACATCACAAGCAGCACGGTTCATGTTAATCTCCGATCCTCCACCTACAAGTTCATCTCTTTGATTCGGTTTATTCTCCCCCTAAAAATGGAGACATTGTAGATATAATAAACTAAAATAGATTAGATACAAGGAATTGATGCATAGATCATAAATTTCATAAATATGTCTGTTAGCAACCTAAACATTCATTAAAAAGGTTTTGGGTCATGGCATATGGTTTAGAAAGGATATAGGTCAATTTGCACAAATGCTCTCAGAAACGTTTTTGCACTACCCTCCAGAAGAACTTAAACTGACGCCAATTGGTAAGGAATTTTGGGATAATTTATATACCAAATGATTCATATGGCTGTATAGTACAACATTCTAAAAGGGTACGCCAATCGGAGGAGCGAGCTAATAAATTCATACAAAACGGTCAATTACATGACAGCTGAAAACCTACAGAATTCTGCCTAGAAAATTATGGACCCTCGGTGTCAGGTCTTTTTTCACCTAGCAAATGAATTCCAAATTCGTCTATTCTTTTTTTAAGAGTTATATCTCCCTCTTAGCTAAAGAATGAGAGGTCAACTACATCATTCCTACTTTGGATGAAGATTCTACGGTCATTAAGTACAAGAAGATTCTACGGTCATTAAATGGATAGGGTCATCTTTACTGAGAATATTTAAATCAAAAACCCAATCATCTTAAAAACGTGTTATCAACCTGAGATACCGAAATCCAACCCTTCTCAAAATTAGAGACGCTACTGCCTCTCCTGGAGAAAAGCCATATCCGATCATTAAAACTATATGAGATGGATATTACAAACTTGTCAATACAGATAAGCCAACAGGGGTAGTCGTACATGGCAAGAAGCTTAAATACTTTACCACCTTTGACAAAGCTTTCAATGAAGGCAAAGCCGGAGACGCACCTACTTCCTTCAAGTTCTCCTGAATGGATCTCATATGAATGCGAAGCCATCCAATACCAAGCTTATCCGTATCAGCTTTCTCCAAAAGTCGGATCCTGTCAAACTTGAAGTCAAATTCATCTCCAGCGTTCAGGCACTCAATTGGTACAGTTTTCATCGCATTGGCATCCTACGCAACGACACCACTCGGAGCATCATGTTCAGCAGCTTCATCCGAGGGATCACAAGAACCACACTTGAGGACTGAATATTTACACAAGATCCCATCGTTGTCCAAAACATCTCCATCCTATAAGAGACGATCAACCAAAGAGTCATAACCTCGACAAGGCCCTTTACTCTTCAAAGACATACCACAAAGGTATCTTCACCTCTCTCAACTACTTTATCAGATCTGATAGGAACCTGAAACCTATGATGAGACAGGGGAATGTTCACTGTAGCACATCCCTTATAACAATCAAGGTTTCATAAAAATAGCTCAAGAGATGCCTCCGGGAACATAGTCTTCGAAGACACCCGTAGCACCACATCGGCAACAGAACACCTTTCAGCTCATTCTCTTCGCCCTCAACGTCTCCAGAGGAATTCGCCCATATAAGCGTTCCAAGCATACAATCATCACATCCAGAAGGGAAAAACAAGCTTATGAGCCAAATGATCAGGATAAGACACAATTTCGTTCGGTCAATGCTCACAAGAACGTCCCAGTTGCGACTCAACAGCCCGGGCACCAACAAGGGCTCCAACTTCAATTTAAGTTCTTGCTCCAGCCTTGGTGCACAAAGACAACAACAACAACAATAGGAAATATCAACCCTCCTGGCTCGTTCTAAAAACAAGTCCGCGTCGGCGGCGCCAAAAATTGATGTGTTTTGTAGTTGTGGTAAATAATGGTTCGTTCAAGACTTGTGAAGATTTGTTATTTAATTTTAGTAAACTAATTTTTAAACTAAAAATATGCAGAAAAGATAAAAAATAATATTCACAAATACTGAGGTTATGGATTTCACCATTAGCCAATTAAAGTGATTCAAACTAATTAATATGCATGCAATTCTTACGTTTAATTTGATTCTAAAATATTACAACAAGTAGATTTCCAAAATAAAAATTGTATAACAAAAGCATGGAACATCTAAAACCTAGGCCAAAGCATGTACCATATAACGAAATCACAATTGTTTAACAAAAATCATTAAATCAATTTTCAACCAAGGAAATTAATCATAAAATAAATTGCAAAAATTAATTAAAATAGAAATATACCACTTTTATTCAAACAATGGCTTCCTCCATCACCTCAGCATATGGGGTTTAGCTCATCTTCCTCAAAAAACCCTCAAAAGTTTGGTACATAGCTCAAAGTGTTTGAAAATAATGAAAAATAGTGAAAATAATGAAAACAGTATGTTTGCAACGTTTATAAAAGTTACAAACTCACTGTTACAGAGGTATAACTGTTTCACCAAAACTAAATGTTGCAATTGAAGATAAACGTTGCAAAGCTAAAATCATTAAATCAATTCTATAAAATAAAAAATAAAATCAAAATCTAATTAACCTAATTAACCTAAAAAAATTCTAAAAACAAGTCTGCGTCGGCGGTGCTAAAAATTGATGTGTCTTGTAGTTGTGGTAAATAATGGTTCGTTCAAGACTTGTGAAGATTTGTTTTTAAATTTTAATAAGCTAATTTATAAACAAAAAATATGCACAAAAGATAAAAATAATATTCTCAAATAATGAGGTTATGGATTTCACCATTAGCCAATTAAAGTGATTCAAACTAATTAATATTCATGCAATTCTTACGTTTAATTTGATTCTAAAATATTGCAATAAGTAGATTTTCAAAATAACAATTGTATAACAAAAGCATGGAACATCTAAAACTAGGTCAAAGCATGTACCATCTAACGAAATCACAATTGCTTAACAAAAATCATTAAATCAATTTTTAACCAAGGCAATTAATCATAAAAGAAATTGTAAAAATTAATTAAAATATAAATATACCACTTTTATTGAAACAACGGCTTCCTCCATCACCTCAGCATATGGGGTTTAGCTCATCTTGCCCAAGACACTCTCAAAAGGTTAGTACATAGCTCAAAAGTGTTTGAGAAGAAGAAAATAAACAATAAACACTAAATCAGAAAAATTGCAACGTTTTAAGTGTTGCAGTATTCACTGTTACAAAACAGGTGTTGCAGATTCAAAATATACGCTGCAGAAGCAGCTGTTAGAAAAACGACTATTTCTTGGTGTTGTTAACTTCAAAAGAATTAGCCACAGAATCTGCGACTTTTCTTGAGTGTAGTCTGTTCTTCTTCTTCTTCTTTTCACGAGATGAACCTGTTTTTTCTGATTTGGTTTAAATGTGATTTTGGCAGAAGACAACCCCCCTCTCAAAGATTCAATTGACCTCCTAATTATAGTAGAACACTTCTACAACTCCAAATCTTTCCAATCAATGAGAATAATCTCGGTAATAAAAGAAAACCAACACTCGGTGATTTTCATCCCGTGAAATAAGAAATTTTTATTTGATACGATTCTCCTTTGATTT
>JAJJMC010021281.1:162445-216075 GCA_023531435.1 Papaver californicum | reverse complement strand
TCCGAGTCAATTGAAACCTATGAACAACTTACATCTGCCTTTTTCCATAAGTTTTTCCCTAGGCACAAAACACCATTTATTAGGCAGCATATTTGCACATTTTCTTAACAAGAGGGAGAATCTTTATATAGGTATTTAGAAAGGTTCAATGACTTATTATCCCAATGTCCTCATCATGGTTTAGAAAAAGTAAGGCTAGTTCAGATCCTTTACGAGGGTTTAGATTATTCGACAACAACCATGGTTGAGTATTTATCAACAGGTGGGTTTGAAAATAAAACTGTCTATGGTGCGATGATATTTTTGAATGAAATCGCCGAAAAAACCCAACAGTGGGAAAACAGTAGGGAGCCCTAGAAAACATTTCTTCCAAGTAAAGGAAATGTCAATAGGATAAAATGATCTTATGAATCGGATGCCAAATAGCGTCTATATATAAAAGGTTAGAAGCTTTAGAACTGAGTCAGATCTAGTTGTATACTTCAGCCTAAGCCATTTTGGGAAGGACAGACTGTAGAAGATCAAGCCCATGCTCTTTATATTAGATTTGATAATCATCAGAAGTTTGATCCTTATTCAGAAACCTATAACCCTGGTTGGAGAAACCATCATAACCTTTCTTGGTCTAAGGGCCAGAGTCAAGGTCAGTCTAGTAATTCTAAGGTTCCCCCAGGTTTTGGTTATATTAAGAATCCTTCAGGACCGGCATAATTTTAGAATCTGATAGGTAATACGATCATGAGTTTAGCAGAGTCTGTTGCTTCATTAACTCAAAACACTAAAGTTTTTCAGCAGTTTTTCAACCAAAGTTTACGAGAAAATCAAAAGATTGTTCAGGATAACAGTCATGCTATTTCTAATTTAAAACCCATGTTGGTCAAATTGTTGAGTCTTTGAGAGAAAGAGAAAAAGACAAGTTCCCTAGTCAACCACACCTCAATCCTAGAGGATTTCATGAAGTATCTTCTGGTGAGAAATCATCAAATCATGTGAATGTAATTAGAACCCTTAAAAATAGTAAAGTGGTAGATAACAAGGTAACCATGCCTGATAGTGAACATACTGTAGTTCACCCTTCTATGCCAGCAACTGTTGAGACTGATAAAGTCTCTAATGAGCCCGATATAGCTCCTCATAAGCCATATTTTGTGCCTAGAGCCCCATTCCCACAACTGTTAGCACCGAAAAAGAAGGAATCCAACTTTAATGACATGTTGGAGGTTTTGAAGCAATTCACGATCAACCTTCCATTATTAGATGCAATTAGGAAGATTCGTACTTATGCCAAGTTCCTTAAGGATATGTGTACGCAAAAGAGAAAGCTTAGTGTACAAAAGAAAGCCTTTTTAGCTAGTCATGTGAGTTCAATTATCCCGAACAATACAACTCCTAAGTACAAAGACCCAGGTTCTCCAACCATTTCTTGCACAATAGGTAACTACCGTGTTGAGAAAACGTTACTTGACTTAAGATCCAATGTGAACTTACTACCGTACCATGTGTACTTTTTCCTCCATCTATGACTTGGTGATTTGAAACCTAATCAGATAAACCTGTAGTTAGTTGATAGGTCTTTGAAAATTCCTCGTGGTGTCATAGAGGATGTTCTTATTGAGGTCGATAAGTTTATTTATCCAGTAGATTTTTTTGTCCTTGATACCCAACTTGTCCCTGACCCAGAGAATCAGATACCTGTGATATTAGGTCGCCCGTTTTTAGCTACATCTAATGCGATCGTTAACTGTCGAAATGGTATTATAAACTTATCTTTTGGTAATATGACTATTGAGCTGAATATTTTCAATATTAGTAAGCAACCACCTGAGTTAGATGACCCGTGCATTGAAGAGATGAATATGATAGGAACATTAGTTCAGGAGTTATTACCAAACATTTTTTTAGAAGATCCACTAGAGAAATGCCGAGCTCACTTTGGGTTTGATTTTGATGACGATAATGTGATTAATGAGGTGAATGCTTTGTTAGATTCAGTCCCTTCGATAGACACTAGTAATGGATGGAAACATAAGTTTGAACCACTACCATTTTCTAAGTCTACCCTAATTCCTTCTTTAGAAGAGCCTCCTAAGTTGGACCTTAAACAACTACCAGATACTTTGAAGTATGTGTATTTACGCCCATCTAAAACTTTGCCTGTGATTGTAACATCCGACTTGGATAGTAACCGGGAAAGTAGGCTAGTGACTGTGTTTCAAGACAATAAGGAAGTTTTAGAGTGGACCATAACAGACATTAAGGGTATAAGTCCTATTGTCTGTATGCTTCAGATTCATTTAGAGGATGATATTAAACCATCTATGGATATGCAACATCGACTTAACCCTAACATGAAAGAAGTAGTTCGAACTGAGGTACTTAATTTGTTAGATGCGGGTATTATCTACCCTATCTCAGATAGTAAGTGGGTCATCCCCGTTCAGGTTGTTCCCAAGAAATCAGGTATCATTGTAGTCCATAATGATAACAATGAATTAATACCAACCCGAGTGACCACAGGGTGGCGTGTTTGTATTGACTATAGAAAACTGAACAAGGTCACAAGGAAGGACCACTTTCCCCTTCCTTTCATCGACCAAATGCTTGAGATTAGCTGGACGTAGCCATTATTGCTTGCTAGATGGTTTTTCTGGTTATAATCATATTGTTATTGCCCCAGAAGACCAAGAGAAAACTACATTTACCTGTCCCTTTGGTACCTTTGCGTATAGACGCATGCCTTTCGGGTTGTGTAGTGCACCCGCTACTTTTCAGCGTTGTATGATGAGCATATTTTCTGACATGGTAGAACGGTTTTTAGAGGTCTTTATGGATGATTTTTAGTATTTGGGTCATCTTTCGATGAGTGCTTGCATCATTTGACATTAGTGTTGACTAGATGTAAGGAAAAAAAAAATTAGTTCTTAATTAGGAAAAATGCCATTTCATGGTTCGATCAAGAATTGTTTTAGGGCATATCGTATCTTCTAAGGGTATAGAGGTAGATAAAGTCAAAGTTGACCTTATTAAGACTTTACAGGTTCCCAAAAATGTACGAGATGTTAGGTTATTCTTAGGGCATGCAGGTTTTTATCGTCGATTCATTAAGGATTTTAGCTTGATTTCTAGACCTCTTTGCAATCTGCTTGCAAAAGATGTTAAGTTTGTCTTTGATGATGCTTGTTTAGAGGCTTTTGAGAAGATTAATACTTTACTCACTATTGCCCCCATAGTCCAGGCACCTAACTGGAACCTAACCTTTGAGATAATGTGTGATGTTTCAGATTATGCTATTGGTGTTGTGTTAGGTCAACGAGAAAACAAATTACTTCATGTGATTTACTATGCTAGCAAAACCCTGAATGATGCCCAACTGAACTACACCAAGACAAGTTTAGATCTTATCTCTTAGGTTCTAAGGTAATAGTCTTTACCGATCATGCTGCTTTGAAGCACCTTCGGTCTAAGAAGGATACTAAACCTAGATTGATTAGATGGATCCTTTTGTTACAAGAATTCTCGCTAGAAAAAAGAGACAAAAAGGGTGCAGAAAATGTAGTAGCATACCACTTGTATAGACTTGTTTTGGATTCCCTGATGATTCTCTTCCTGTGAGGGATAGCTTTCCTGATGAACAACTATTCGTTGTTTCCCAATCATCTTGGTTTGCGAATATAGTGAATTATCTTGTTACTGGTCGAATTCCTCAACACTGGGGCAAACAAGATCGTTCTAGGTTTTTAGCTGAGGTAAAGCATTTCTTTTGGGATGATCCTTACTTGTTTAAGTATTATCCAGACCAGATTATTAGGAGATGTATACCTGAGAGTGACCAGTCCAGTATCATTTCCTTTTGTCATGATCATGCTTGTGGGGGTTATTTTAGTGCTAAGAAGACCGCTGCTAAGATATTGCAGTGTGGATTCTACTGGCCGCTGTTGTTTAAAGACTCCCAAAGTTACTGTGTTGTTTGTGAGCGATGCCAGAAGTTAGGAACCATTTCTCGTAGAAATACGATGCCTTTGAACCCTATTTTAGTTATTGAGGTCTTTGATGTGTGGGGCATTGATTTTATGGGTCCTTTTCCTAATTCTTTTTGTTATTTTTACATCCTTGTCGCCGTAGACTATGTATCTAAGTGGGTAGAGGCGGTCTCGTGTAAAACAAACGACCACAAGGTTGTGGTCCAGTTTTTGAATGATAACATATTTGCACATTTTGGTACACCCCGAGCTATAATTAGTGATGAAGGGTCACACTTTTGTAATCGACTGTTTAAGCTTTTAATGAAGAAATATGGTATTACCCACAAAGTAGCTACCTTATATCACCCATAGACCAGTAGAGGTTTCCAACTGGGAGATAAATCGTATTCTAGAGAAAAGAGTTAATCCTAATAGGAAAGACTGGTCGTTGAGGCTTACTGATGCCTTATGGGCTTACCGTACCGCGTTTAATACCCCCATTGGAATTTCACCCTATCGTCTAGTTTTTGGAAAGGCATGTCACCTTCCCGTCGAGTTAGAACATATAGCATATTGGGCTGTAAAGCAGTTTAATTTTTCACTTATCAAAATAGGAGCTCACAGGAAGTTCCAGCTCAATGAGTTGGAAGAGATTCGGAAAGATGCATATGATAGTGCTAGGGAGTATAAGAACAAAATGAAACTTGTGCATGATAGAAATATTTTAAGAAAGTCATTTTCTCCAGGTCAAAAAGTTCTTCTGTATGATACTCGTTTGTATCTATTCCCCGGGAAGTTACGCTCTCGGTGGACCTGTCCTTTTATTGTTCGCACTGTCTTTCCTAATGGTTCTATTGAGATTGAGACTCAATATGGTAGAAATCCTTTCAAGGTTAATGGTCAGAGATTGAAACCATTTTTAGATCCTTTTCCTACATGTGATGTTGAGGATGTCCCTCTGGAGGACCCTGCTTACTATGATTGACCATCGGGGTTGTTTTTGTACAATATTAGATTTTTGTAGGTTTTTATCTTTTTATTTTATTCTCCATAGAAGGATTGCTACGCTTCACTCAGGTACTATCTTTCTGACTTACCTCTTTATTCCTCTTTTTACTTATCTATTGGTACTGTTCTTTATTTTGAAACATTAAGGACACTATTTGATTTAAGTTTGGGGGTAAGGGAGAAAATTTTAGTGCAATAATAAAAACTCCAAAGTCTAGAAGCTTGTGAACAATTCAGGATGACACTAACCATTCTAGGTAGATGGAAACTTAGCTCTTTTTCTATAGGAATTGGTGTGCCCAGTTAAATGGTCTATTCATAAAAGGACAGAGTTCAGGTGTTAGAAATAACATGATAGTTGTCACCATATCTCAGAGTCTATCTCAACCATATCACCTTCTGTTTTTATTTTTGCAATTTGTGTTTCTCTAAGTGATTTGGTGAGGCCCAGTATCGAATTGTTATCGCCGCCAGGATGAAATGGAGTGTTGAGATCAAGCCCCATTTTTAATTCTTATTCAAAAAAAAAATCGAGTATTGACACTTTGATAGCAATATGTGTGTGTTCTCCCTGTCTTCGTCGCCTAAGCAAGCGGGGAACACAGGATCCATGGGAACTATCATGTAAGATGCTGATAAGGACCATGCGCTTGGATTCAATTTGATCCAATCATGTTGTCAGTATATTTATAATTGTTTTATTTTCAATAAATCGATCGATTGGGCCCTTATATATACCAGTTGAGTCGATATTAGTGGAGCGTATCTCAATCCATTACGATTCATCCTGGCACTGACCTTCAGACAGATATGGGAAACACCGTTCACCTTAGTCAACACACGTAAACTTCATTTTGTCTATTTCCATCTTCTAAATCTTTTCATGTGATTGAACTCTGATAGATTCTGAGTATTATAGTTGAACAACTATCTAAGTAGAGCTTTGTTATCTTATATATGAATTTTAGTACGCTGAGTGCAAACTCGTGTACAACAATTGGACTCATATAGGGTAATGATTCCCATAGCTGAAGAATTTAGTATGCCAACTAAATATCATGTTTAGTGTTTACCCTCAATCGTTCATAAGTAGCTAAAATTGGAGTAAAGGTTTTGTGGGTATACCTCTTGTAAACCATCACGAGACAAAACTCGTCCACTAGGGACACCTAGGGGTTTAACGGCTTATTACATATGCTAAATGTAGTCGCGGTTCCTACGAAAGTGAGTTAGGATTTTATTTTCTATATTAAAATTGCTCGAGGACTAGCAAATAGCAAGTTTGGGGGTATTTGATAGACACATTTTTGTGTCTAAATTGTGCTCGATTATCTATTTTGATAATGTTCAATTTTGTACTTATTATGGGTTTTTATGTCTTGTAGGTATTTTCGAGAAATAAATATTTGTGGAAAAATCGGCTCAAAAGTGTTAAAGGCACCCAGCTCTTGGATTGGGGGCACCCCTTTTGTATTTCAAAAACCCGAGAATCGCGGGAAATGGTTCTTCACGTAGAAAAATTCCTGGATTGGTTAGCAACCGAGATTTATGGGATTAAAACGTGTTATTGGTATCTCAAAATGATTAAACACTCAAATGATATCCTAACACATCAATGTTGCCGCAAAAAAAATGGTTGAAAGTCAAGTTTTAGTGCCGGTGAATCCTTTTTCACCCGGGATTCGGTTAAAGAAGAGTTGGAGTTTGAGTTGGAGTTGTTTCTGAATCCTTATCAGTTCACAATGGTTTCTAGGGTTTACAAATGCTATATATAGCAAAGAGAAGCAAAGAAAAATCAAGTTGGAGCCACCGGAAAAAATCAGGAGAAAAATACTTTTGCGTTCAGAGTATGTCTTTTCTCTTCTGTTTTCTTTTCTTTCTTCAGCAACGCAGAGAACAGTTTCTGTAACACTTATAAGCGTATCAGTTTTCCTGTGTTACCTTTATTTCATCATTGTAAACATTTTTTGAGCTATAAAAACTTATTTTGAGGGTGTTTCCAATATGATGAGCTAATCACCATTGCTGGGGCGACGGAGGAAGCTATTTTTCCAATAATAAAATGGTAATTATTATTTTATTTATTTATTGCAATTCTTTTACTATTATTTGCTTTGAATTAAACTTGGAAAAAATGGTTTTTATCAAATAGTTGTGTTTTCTTTTGATGGGTCATGCTGAGTTTTAAATTTTTGATGTCTCATACTCTTGATTTACAACTATTATTTTGGAAACCTAACTTTGGCAATATTTTGAATAAATTGAATTTATGATTTGTAAAATAATTAGTAATGTTTAATCACTTGAAAAATTGGATAATAGTGGAATCCTTAGTCTCAGTGTTTCCCGCAATTCTTGAATCAATTCTATTTTAATCTTCTTTATTTTTAGTATTAAAATTAGGTTTAAAAATCAAATCTTTACAAGTCTGAGAATCGAACTTTTTACCATTATTTAAAAACAACATCAAGATATTAAACCTCAGAATTCTGCAGATAATTTCAAGACAGAGGTTTAAATTATTATGTTAACATTCATTTCAACTGATTAGTGTTGACTTACCTATACATCTTTGTATAAACAAATCTCAAGCTCCTAGAAGGATTGTCCGCTAGTGTACAACAAATTTGAGTATCATTTGGTGCTACATTCCGCAAGAGAATTGCCAAAATTGCCTTATGTCAACATTCTTTTCGATTGATTAATGTTGACTTACCTATACAACTTTGTATAAACAAATATCAAGTTCCAGATGGGTCGACCACTAGTATAGAGCGATAATGTCTCCAGAATGTCACTGGTAGCAGTTGGAGTTCTTGTCCAGATGATCTCTGACTCTACATAACACTGAACCAGTTATAAGTTGCAATAATTCCACGGCTGAATTCCTTATACTCGTGCCACATATCTTTTGCATATGTATGCACTCGTAGAAATTTCAGGGCTTTACCCGGCTAAACCATCATTATTTCATGTGTATCCACGCAAATTATTTGTATTAATCAGAATACGCTGATTATACAAAATTACGAACATTCAGAATAGAGGTTATGCCATGTCTGAACAAATATCGCTAAATTAGATGCATACAATCTAAATACAAAATTACGAACATTCAGAACGGATAATATACCATTCCTGAATAGAGATCTATAATTAGATGCATACCATCTAATTACAGAGCCGCATCGAGCATTATCTCAAGTTGCAAACTTCCATTGTTGAATATCTTGAATATGTTTTGTATGCACTGCATAAAAGTTAAGCACTTCATGTCACGAATGAACTCGCTTCAAGTCGCAGAACTTCCATGGATTAAATTCCTTGAATATCAATGCTCAAGTTCTAACCATCTTAGTGTTCTGACGGTAACAATGCCTCGACATTCATCTTTATGTCTGACGGTAGAACCTCTGCCTCCAAACTCATCTTAGTGTTCTGAAGGCATCAATACCTCTACACTCATATTTGTGTCTGACGGGAGAATTACTGCCTTCACACTCATCTTAGTGTTCACGGCTAACAATCATCTTTGTGTCTGACGGCAAATCACTGCCTCCACACTCATCTTAGTGTGTACGGCTAACACTCATCTTTGTGTCTTACGGTAGAATCATTGCCTCCACACTCATCTTAGTGTTCACGACTAACACTCATCTTTGTGTTTAACGGCAGAATCACTTCCTCCACACTCATCTTTGTGTTTGATAGCGGAATCATTGCTTCAATACTCATCTTAGTGTTCTGACGGCACCAGCAATGCCTCAACACTCATCTTAGTGTTCCGACGACAGCATTGCCTCTCTACAACCAACTAATGTTCCAAATATCTTCCCATTGCTATGCGGTAGAAGAAGAATGCTCCTTATACCTAAGAGTACAATCGCATAAAAAACAAAACTTGCTCAACCAACTGCTACTCTTCTAGTGATATCTAACCACTAAACAGTAAAAAGTCATATTTTACTTCGTCTGGAAGACCACCATCTAGTGTTTACCACGCAGTATTACTCGTTCCGCGCTAAGCAGGGGACTTAATGTTGATGGTGGATTTTTGATAAAGGGTAAAATAGTCAATTTGGGTAATTTTTCAGACCAGGTGTAAAATATTAATTTTACATATCAATGGCAAAGTGGTCCTTTAACAATTAGAGGTGAAAAGTCATTTAGGGGTAAAATAATAATTATAGTAAAATCATAGTTAGTGTTAGCACCATCCTGAGTCCACGACTCCTCCGATTCTTACGAAAAATCAAATCATGTTACATGGGGGGATTATTCATGGGTCTTGGTCTGGCGGTTACAGCAACATGGGCATAGCAACTCCCCATAAAATAGAAGTTACATAGTACTGGTGAGACTAAAGTAATTAATGGGGAAGTGGAGTCATGGTTTCCCGAAGATTCCAAGGCGGTTAAGCCATTAACCCCATGATTCCCACTTCTACGTTTCTTCATTACTCCCACAACTTTACAAGGAAAGTACGTGTGTTCCTAAATTTCAAAATCACAACAAGCTTACAATTCTCATAAGCTCTTGATTCCTTTCAATAGTTATGCAACTCTACACACAATTCAACACAAAAAATTCCTTCAACTTTCTTTGCTTCCCTCCCCTAAGATCAATCCATTTCCTTTCATCGTGACCGAAGCATGACGGAATGGATATTATCGTGGTTTAGGCTTGCTCTGTACGATTTTGATCTCTGAATCTAAATAAAGTACTTGTACAGTACATTGTTTTGCCTATAATCAATTTTTAGGTACTAATAAGGCTCCACAGAACCAGGGGTTGATTTCTCAACTGGTCATACTCCGCCTCATAATATTGGGATCTTCACCACTATAGAAAAAATAGTAAACCAGAAAGCCATATTTTTAATTTTAAACATGTGCGAGCTTCTTCACTTTTCCAAGGATCAACGTGTTGACACCTTTGTTGCTCTTAACCGCATAGCTGTGGACATATACTTGATCCTATCTCCGATGGAAATAGAGACAGCCATATCAGACGTCCCAGCTATAAATAATGTTACCTTCACCGAGGAAGACATGATGGCCGAAAAAGGACACAATCAAGTCTTATATGTCACTTCTCCTGTCAAGGAAACCGAATTGAAGAGAACCCTTATCGACACAGGAGAAGCCGCCAAAATTATTACACTCAGAACGCTCAAAGTTGCCCAGGTCCCTCGGAACCAGATCATACAACACCCCATATTGATGAAGGATTTCGAAGGTAATCGCACTAATTCATATGGCCATTTTTATTTAAATTTACAAGTTGGTCCTATAGTGTCCAAGGTGATGTTCTATGTTATTGCAAAAGAACATGAATACTCTATGATACTGGGGCGCCCATAGGTACACGACAACAAGGTTGTTCCCTCCGTCTACCATCAATGCGTGAAAGCAGTACTGAGTGGGAAAATCATAAGCATAACAGCATCGCCATCACCCTACAATCCAATATATGATTCTGAGTTTTTCAAGCCATATGATGATGCCTTCAAGCCATCCAACAAAGTCTACATCATGTCGTTACCTGATTGGGTATCAATAGCAGACGAACCATTGACCTTCGTCGCAAAAGTCGGGTCATCAGAAGACGCTTCCATATCCTCTGGATACCACCACGGGATTTCCGGCATCATAAATCCTCAGACTACTAATAGAATTCATAGTTTCGTGACTAGTCGCGACGGTGATAGAAGAATGGTCTACCTCGGCAACTGTTGTTAGCAATTAACAGGGAGGACCCACGAGGAGTCTCCCCGCCCACAAATATGCAGCCACGCTGATGAGCAATACCACGAAGAAGTCCAAGACGCACCGCAAAAATTACAAGACGATACAGATGCTACGGTTGACGCGCTTGAAACCATCAGTCTGGGACCAGAAGAAAATTCACGACCAGTCTCAATCAGCTCAGCCTTGTTACCAGAGGAAAAAGTAAGGCTTGTCAACTACTCAAGGAATAACAAGATATCTTTGCTTGGACCTATGAATAAATAACGGGATTGGATTACAAACTGGTCACACATCATTTACATGTCGCTCTTGACACTAAACCAGACAAGCAATAGCTTAGACAGTTCAGACACGAAGTCGAGGAACAAATCAAGATCGAAATTCATAAGTTGCTAGTAACAGGCTTCATCAAACCTATTCAACACCCTACGTGGTTGGCTAATGTTGTACCCGTCAAGAAAAAGAATAGGAAAATAAGATATTATGTAGACTTCAGGAACTTGAACAAATCTTATCCAAATATCGACATGCTCGTGGATGCTATCAGTGGGCATGGCGTGTTTTCATTCATAGATAGCTATAGTGTCCACAATCAAATAAAGATGTACGAGTATGATGCTGAGAAGACCGCATTTTGATCTCCTATCGGGAAATTCTATTACACAGTAATGCCCTTCGGATTAAAGAATGTCGGCGTTACTTAACAAAGAGACATGACAACAATCTTTTATGACATGATGCACAAACAAGTAGAAGATTATGCCGACGATGTGGTAGTGAAATCCAAAACCAGAACGTCCCATGAAGATATCATAGGCCAAGTCTTCGAGAGATTCCGAGAATATCATTTAAAGATGAATCCTATGAAGTGTGCCTTTGGAGTATCCTCCGAGAAGTTTTTGGGATTTCTAGTAATAGCAGAAGGGATCAAGGTGGACCCAACCAAAACACAGGCTATCACCATCATGCCACCACCGCGCACCGTAAGGGATCCTAAAAGCTTCATGGGAAAGGTATCATATATTCGACGTTTTATCCCTAGATTAGCTCAATTTTTTGTTTCGTTTACACCTCTGTTGAAGAAATGGGCGAGTTTTGTCTTGTCATCTACACAAGTAAACGCATTTCATCAAATTAAAAAATTATTGTCATCACCAGCCGTTATGAAATCTCCAATTTCGGGGAAACCATTACTTCTCTACATGGCCTCCAGTGAAGTGGCCATAGGAGCCCTATAGTCTCAAGAAGACGACATGGGGACTGAATGTCCCATCTACTATCTCAGTCGTACATTAAGAGATACAGAATTGAGATACCCCAAAGTTAAAAGAGCTTGTTTATCCTTAGTGCATGCTATTCAGAAGTTTCGACATCATCTACTAGCAAAAAGACTAGTGTTGATAGCCAAGGATGACCCTATAAAAATTTTACTATCAATACCTGCTCTCATAGGACGAGCGGCAAAATGGTTGCTACAAATGTCAGAGTTTGACATATCATGTGTATTACCAAAAGCAATAAAGGGACAAGCGGTCGCGGATCTACTTGCAGCATTTCCAGGAGAAGACGATACTACAACACACGAAGATGTACCTGGAAAATTCCCAGACGTCTCACTCGCCGAAGAAGAAAACTAGATATTATACTTTGATGGCTCCGCTACCCCTAGCAACAACATCGGAGGAGTCGGTGTTGTGCTAGTTTCGCCAACTGGTGAAGTATTCTCGCATTCATTCAAGTTGGATTACCAATGCACCAATAACTCTGCCGAGTATGAAGCCTTTTTACTAGGATTATTGCTATCCAAGCAAGCTGGAGCCACACGCCTTGAAATAAGAGGAGACTCGAAGTTACTAGTGAATCAAAAGAATGGCATATATTGTCTCAAGGAAGCAACAGTAGCCTCATATAGGGACGAGGAACAGAAGCTCTTAAATCACTTTGATGAGGCGACAATCATACATACGGGGTGCACCAACAACAGACACGCCGATTGCTTGGAAACCCTAGCCTCGAAACTCCAATTCGAAGACTCAAAAGTAACTTTCACTGTACATAGACGTACCATACCCTCAACCTAGATGGACAAGACTGATGAAGAACAAACCAACGACTGGAGGACGCCTATAATCCAAGAGCTCAGAAACTCGTATAGCCAAGGGAAGGTCAGTCTTAGGATTTAAAACATTCTTCTTATTACATGGGATATTGTATCATGAAATTCAGACGGATCCCTATCAAGATGTCTGGGAGACAATGAGGCACAAGGGCGACTTAGTCACACCGTGAGATGTGCGGTCAGACACTGGTAATAACCTTATATAGACGTCTCCAACGTCTTGGGTATTACTGTCCTACCATGTAGGCTCAATCACGGTTGTTATAGGGATCTTGCCCTAATTTGTCAAATCCCGCCACAACAATCAGAAATATTAACTATACACAGTAGTCGGAGATTGGCGGGAACCGTATATCAAATACCTTCAAGATAATATTCTACCTCAGGAAAGGCGGGAAGCGGCACGCTTGATCCAAAAAGCCAAAAGATTTGTCTTCCACGAAGGAATACTCTACCGAAAAAGCTTTGGTGGAGATTTGTTGTGATGTCTGGCAGAAGAAGACATCCAGATTATCCTGAAGGAAATGCACGAAGGAGAACATCAAGGCAAGAGAAAACTATTTCCCCAAGTCCATGAAAATTACTACTGGCCGACCATGGAAGACGATGCGGTTGTATTTGTTTAGAAATGTCACCAATGTCAAATCCACGGAAACCTCATCCACACACCTTTCCTTCCTCTTCACTCGGTAAGCATCCCTTGGCCATTCTACAGCTGGGGACTGGATCTCATTGGTAAAATAAATCCATTCTCGTCAAAGTAACACGAGTACATACTCACTGTCACTGAATATTTCACCAAATAGGTCGAAGTTGTGCCTCTCAGAAGTACAAAGGGAGCAACAATAGCGGCATTCATCAAGGAACATCTCATATGCAGATTTGGGATACCAAAACACATCATAACAGACAACGATACTCTATTTGCAAAATAAATGTGTGCAAAAATTACTCAAAAGCTATGGTATTAAACAGGTATTCTCCACACCATACTACCCTCAAGGGAATGGATAAGATGAAAGCACCAACAAAACTCTTATCAGAATCTTAAGTCGTATTGTTCATGACCATCCAAGAACATGGCATGAACAATTGCCTATGGCTTTGTGGGCATACAGAACTTCTCCGAAGGGTTCTACAGGAACCTCACCATATTCTCTTGTATATGGGGCTGATGCAATTCTACCTGCAGAGATTAAAGTCTCATCATCCAGAATCGCAGCAGCAAGCGGACACTACAAAAAACCGGAGCATTGGCAACCATACTAGTTTAGTTGCCTAAGATGAGTTTTGAGTTGCCATAAAGAATGGCAACTAATGGTAGTTGCGGACCTTAAGTTGTCGTATGGGGTGTTTCTGAATGTAAAGCAACTACTAAAAATGCCTAGTTGCTAATCGCATGTTTAGCAACTTAATTTGTAGTAGCCAAATACGTTATTTGTTAAATGCAGTAGATTAGACCCACTAGTTTTTGTAGTTGTTAGTTACTTGCCAAAGATTCTAACAACTAAATTTTTGTAGTTGTCAGGCACTTGCCAAGCATTATGGCCACTAAATTTATATCTTGTTGTGAATTTATTTAGCAATTAATTTGGTAGTAGCCAAGTATCTTAACTAAGTCGTAGTTGGCAGATAGCTACATAATCGTTCAACAACTAAAATTGGTAGTTGGGAGATGGTTCCCGAATCATTCAACAACTAAGATCAGCAACAACATATTTGGGATTGCTTTAAGATTTAAAGCTGCTATCTGTGCAGTTGCCAACCGTTTTATCAAGTTGACCTAGATATCGGCAATTAATTTTTTGTGGTTGCCAGGCACTTGCCTAACATTCTAGTCAGAGTTTTGACCAATGAATGCTAAGTTAGTCAAGAGTTTAGACCAATGCAAATTTCGTAGGTTGCTGTGCTAGAGGTTGGGTTTCTAAACCAACATTAATACAAAATTAATAATTAAAATTTAATAAAATGCCACAAATAAAGCTAAACACAAAATTAATTCAGAAAGTAATTTTTTATTTATAATTGATAATACATTTATTTTTCAGTTACAACTTACAACAAAGATATACATAAGAGATGACATTAAAAAAAAAAAACACTGATCACAATCTGATGGTACAATGCTGCTTGGTTGGCTCGAACAAATAGTCCTTGCCGAGAGATGCACTGTAAACACAAAACCACACAGAAAAGAGGATCAGATGAAATGGTGGTATCCAGTGAATATTTTACAGATATTAAGGTTATTACTTGGTCAACAAAGAACAAAGAATCACTAGTTTGAACCATCTATTAGTAAGCAATCAGATGATCTTGGCAACCGACGGCAAGGACAACAAGCCAATTTCAAAATACATAGACAAACAACTATATGTGACAGAATAACATATTAGAATTTACTTGGCAACAGGTTCTGTATACAACACAACCCAAAAACACAAGATAAGCTACAAGAAAAATAATAGTTTAGCTGCATTTTAGTCAAAGACCAATAAGTGGAACTGAATACCTTCCCCTTTATAAAACTCTGGTTAGATTTTTTAAAAACATAAAACCTCAACTTAAGAACATAAATTAAATTCAAATTCATGAAAAATACATTGAAGTATTACAACTGAACTTGTTCATTGCTCATTAAACTTCAAGTTCGAAAACAACAATTAAGGCTAACAAAATCATGAGAACCATTTCAACAATTGCAAGGCTAATATGATGGATAAAAGAGCAGATGACTATATATAAAACTTATTACGAACCTAATAAGTAATAATGGTGATTAAAAGAGATACTAGTATAGGGAAAACTAATACCAGCTGATACTAGTTTTAAGCAAAACGTGGAAAATTATCAAACAAAACCTAGATGATACACACACATAATAACAATCAAGAACAACATTAATCAGAACTAAGACGCTACCAGGATACTGTATTACAGCAACAGGTAAGGAGAGTATTGGTTTCTGCACATAAATGGATAATGAACACTTAAAAGATATGCCTAAGAAAATCAACATACACAAACTAAAGATTTAAATATAAATTTAAGATTCAATAACCAATATCAGAGATAGATGAACAACTAGCACTACATGGGAGTGAATAGACAAGATTCAATTTCACTTACAACAACACTATCATAATTCTGAGCTAAAGGCACCAATTGCCAGGCACTTGCAAATTTTGCCAAAACTAAAGGGGAAAAATCTAGACCCAACAAACAGCCAAACAAAAGAAAGTAAACCAAACAAAATTCTGAATCTACAAACAACTTGTTAAAAAATCTAGTAGAAGTGTAGAACCACAAAAAAAAATAACGTCATCAGATCATATAAAATACTTATAAAATGGTAAAATTCACACAAATCTAGTAAGAGTAAATCTTCAAAACACTAACTCATGGAGAAATAGAGATCTTAAACATGCACAGTGAAGACATGCAAGATTTAACAAGGAATCCCCAAACTTCGGCAATTGATTCAGAAGGTTCTACCTCAGACTTGATTTTGTTATATACAAAATCAAGAATTCGAACCAAAATAAGTTAGTAACACTAATTAACCCGTCAAATGAAACCAATCAAATGATCAACAGTAAATGAGACTTAGCTTAGGTAGAGGTGTTCTCTCTTGTACATCCTTAAACTCCGTCATATTTTGGGTTTTAAATTCAAGATTTAGGGTTTTTAAAACAAAACGAAATGACTCCAATAATTTCAGTTCTTCAAAACAATCCATACATCAACAGAAACCCTCAAATCTCCTTCGTTTTCATCACTTCGACTAATACTTGCATTTCGTCCTTCACCATCAGTGAATCTCTACATGCACTTCGTCCTTAACCATCAGTGAATCTCTACTTTCACTTCAACAGAAACCCTTATCCCTCAACGAATCTATGATTTCCCTTGATGTGTCTTTACAATAGGATTCAGAGGTCATTTCTTTCAATAAAACATCAAAAGAGGAGTACCAGAACGACTGAGAGAGGACGCAAAGAGAGTTGAGAAAGCGGCGCAGAAGTGGAATGGTAGAGATTAGGGTTATGGTTGGGTGATAATATTTATAAGGGCGTCATACAGTGTAGCGAGTTGGACGATTTATACTATAGCTCCGACACCTGGTTGAGGAAGATCAAATGGTTATTTACAGCCACGTGTAAAATACCAGACGATCCTTCGTATTCCATTCCTCAGTTAGACGTGTTTCTTAGTACATGCTTCACACACTAGTAAAGAGATAAAATTAGATGATGCATTTTTATTACATACCATGGGTTATAACCTTAAAGGTGTCACTATCCAACAATAAAAAATCTACTAAAAATAAAATTAAACAAAAAACTCATTTAAATAAATTTTTCTAAACTACCCTTTTCAACTCAGCAAAAATAAATTTCAAGCCCACTCTTAAACTACTCTTTACATTAATTCAATCCAATAAAAAAAAATCAATCTCATTTTTAAACTTTATTCTCTCTCACCACCAACACTACCAACACCAACTCACCATCACCAACCAACAACAACCACCATCATCCAGCAACACCACCATTACCGGCCACCAACTAACAGCAGCACCAACCACCACCACCAACGAGCACCACCAACCTGCACCGCCATCACCCACCACCACCATCAACGAGCACCACTAACAACCAGCAGGTACACTACCAAAGAGCACCACCACCAACCACCACCAGCAGAAACGAAAACCAGAACCACCACCACCAACAACCAACACCACTTTCACCACCAACATCAACGAGCACCACTAACAACCACCATGTCCACCACCAACGAGCACCACCACCAGCAACAACGAAAACCAGAACCAACACCAACCACCACCACTACAACGAAAATTGACATTTCACCAACACAACTTATTCCAGATGAAAAAAAATAATGAAATCTATTTGGTTCCACCTTATTCCAGATGAAAAAAAATGATGAAACCAAAAATAGTTTCATCATCTATTTGGTTCCACCTTATTCCAGACGAAAAAAAATGATTAAACCAAAAAAAGTTTCACCGTTTAGTTGGTTCCACCTTATTACAGATGGAAAAAAAAATGATGAAACCAAAAAAAGTTTCATCATTTATTTGGTTCCACCTTATTCCAGATGAAAAAAAATGATGAAACCAAAAAAAGTTTCATCAATGTTTTGGTTCTGACATTTCACCAACACAAAAATTGGTTTCAATTTTTGTTGGTTTCAATTTTTGTGTTGGTGAAATTTGATGAAACCAAATTTGGTTTCATCATTTTTCTGACGTTTCACCAACAAAAAACCTTAATTTCGGCAATGATGATGAATCATTATATTTTGATGATGATTTTCGACAATGATGATCTGGAGGTGTTGGTGATGTTTGTAGAGGATAAAAGGAGGAAGAAGAGGTGTTGTTGGTGGTGGATCTGGACATGTAGTGGTGGAGGAGAAAAAATAACGAGGAGGAAGCGATGGGGAAGGAGGAGGTGTTGTTGGTGGTGGATCTGGACATAGAAAAAAAGGAGGTACTGGTGGTGTTGGTGGAGGAGACTGAGGTGATGTTAGTGGTAGATATGGATGATAAAATTTGTTATTGGTGAATATAAAACCAAAATAAAAAGAGAAAGAGGTGTTGGTGAAGGAGACAAAGGTGTTATTGTGGCGGAGGAGCTATTGTTGCTGCTGGTGATGGTGGCGGAGGAGGTACTGTTGCTGCTAGTGATGGTGGTGGGGAGGAGGAGAAGAAGAAGAAAAAGAAGAAAAAGAAAAAGAAAAAGAAAAGGTAAGGATGTCATTTAAAAAAATGATAAAAACTAAATTTAATCAATATTAAAGAAAATTGGGTTTTTATTTCATTTTTAATTCAAATGGTTTTATAAAATATAATATGGGAGGTGTTTTTGTACGGGAAGTTTGGTCACCTAGATTTTTTATACCAAGTTATGTTTTTATTAACTTTTTTTTCCCGAGAAATACGGCAGTCACGGTAGCTTATTGGTTATTAGACCATGGTATTAGTGACCTTAGACGATGGTATCGATGACCTGAGTTCGACATTTACCGACACTAAATTCTTTTTCGGTCAAAAAATATAAATGTAAATATTTTGTAGAACTACTCAAAAATGAGAATAAACTATTAAAAAAAACTAAAGTTCGAAATCTGATATTTACCGTCAACTTTCAACGTAAAAGAACGAAATCTAAAGTCAAATGAAATGTTTTTGGAATTGACCTATATATATATAATATCATACCTAATGAGATCGAACGAATACTTAAGTCGCATAAATTTGACTTGGAATCAACTTAATTATGTTCTTTTTCGATTAAAAAAAAAAGAAACTATTTTTTGGGAGTGCACAAGAATGAGAATGAATTACAAGAAAAAAAAACTGAAGTTTGAAATCCGATATCCATCATCGACCTTCGATGCAAAAGAACGAAATCCAAAGTCAATTTTTTTTTTTGAATTGACTTATGTAAATCGTTAAGCATATCCAATGAGATGAAATAAGTTCTATAGAACGAGAAGAAAATGTACTTGGTCAAATATTTAGTTATTTACAAGAATAAGAATATTGATGGTTTAAGAGTGAAAAATCCGAAGATTATGAATTAAGATCTCATGCTCATGAGATATGTGCTTGAAGGCGATATATTATGGAGAAACATCGTTCATGAAAAGTATGTTGCTTCTATTAACAATTGACAAACTAAAATTCCTAAACATGGCTTTGGGAAAGGAATTATGTAATTTCATGGGTTCTTTATGAGAAATATTTCTTACAAGGTTAATGCTTTAGAGTGATTTCAAAAACAAACGATGTCTTGTAGGGGAAAACCAGAGACTGAGAATGTGAATGAAGCAGAATTTTTTTTATCTTGATAGTCGTTACTGGATTATGTCAAAAAATCCAAATCCGATACTAGATAGAATAGTACCACGACCCTAATCAAATATGTTTTGAAGTAATATGACGACTTTTTAATTCTAAATAAAATCTTGTTCGCAGTTGTACTTCGATATATTTTCAAAACGACCTTAATCGAGGATCGTTATATTACTCGAGAGGATACATATATGTATGTTTACTTTGGTGGTTTAAGCCATAAAATGAATCCATCTTTCTTGTTCGATCTAAGAAAGATGATCTTCTTCTTGATCTAAGATTCATGATAGGTTTGATGATCTTAGACTGGATAAAAGATAATGTCAAGTTAGGTTTCCTTATTTCTCATTCTTAGTTTTCTCTGAGTGAGGTTGAAGGAGAAACATACAAGATAAGAGGGTAAGATAAAGGTAGAAAAATTAAGAGATGGGTTGGTTTAGTTTTTGTTTTCTTTCTTTTGGATATAGGGCCGATGTAATTCTACCTGCAGAGATTAAAGTCTCATCATCCAGAATCGCAGCAGCAAGCGAATTGGGATGAGTCCGAAATACCCAATTCTCGAGTAGCGGATTTAGACATACTCGAATCTAGGCGAGCCAGAGCATAAAAATATGCAGAGACTTATTGACAAAGGATTTCCAGGGCGTACGACAAGGCAGTGCAACCACGGGTATTTCAAGTAGGGGATCTGGTACTTAGGACATCTAAGCATATTCGACGAGATATGTCCGCTCTAAAATTTGCTCCAAAGTGGGAAGGGCCTTACGTGATCTCCAGGCCATATCAAGCGGGTATTACAAGATGGTTAATATTAATGGAGAAGTTATAGGGACAGTTATTAATGGTAAGTGGCTCAAGGCGTATTACGCCTAAAAGTACCTTCCCTTTCATAATTTCAATATAATTCCAAAAACATATATTTGAACTTTCAAATTCAAAACCCATTACATTCATCTGAAATATCCTTTATTCAAACCAAAATAAAAATAAAATAGCAAGAATGTTTTGTTATCTATCTTATAGCCTAAAATAGACCTTTGACTAGAGGGTAACTGCGATGATGAAATTTTCCTAATCTCTCATCATTTTTTTCTAAACGATTCTGAAGATCTCGATCTATTTCTTTAACTTTAGAGGATTCTTCCTTCAAGGATTTCCCTTCTGCCAAAGTTGTTGCATGAGCCTCTTTGACACTCTCCAAATGATGACGCAACTAGTTTACCTTGAAATAGAGACCCTCACAAGTAGTCAACATCTCATCCCATTCCTGGATTTTGAAGTATGTAACCGTATATGGAAGCGCATCATCCATTTCAGACATAAATTGGAGGAGTCCTGCGATGGCTGTTACAAGGATGGGAATATGACTCTTCACCAACTCTGTTGTAGCAATATGCCCGTACTTCTTCGATATCTTTGTGTAGAGATCTACATGATGTTTTGGCACAAAAAATCCTCCCACTACTTCATACTTCCGAGATGCTGAATCCATCGGCGTAGGGATAATCATGAATGGGAAGACTGGAGTCAACATTCGCAAGGAAAGCCATGATTTTGGAGAAACTTTTAAATCCGTCTTCGAAATTTACGCTATTATCTGCTGGTACGACTTCCTCATTTTCCTTAATCCCAGTATGTCTAATCTCCATCTCCTACTACAACCAAACAAGTAACAATATGTTCAAAAAAAAGGGCGGTTTCAAGAAAAAGGGGAAAGAAAGCTGCTTACCACTGCCTTGAAGTTCCTAGTACTCATATGTCTCTTTGGTACCTTCTTAACCCGAGAAACCTAGGAAAAATAACAATCAAATCATGTCCAGGATTTCACTGTAATCATCATACACGTGTGAAAGCTTGGGAGTGAAGAGAAACTTACTGGACTTGTAATCCAAGTAGTACGCTTGACATAAGAGCTACCTTGGTTCGAGCTACCATTATCAGACATGTTGGAGTGGTGAAGTGATTCAAGGTTGTTATGAGTTCTGGGAAGAATGAAAGTGAAAATCCAAAAAAATAAAATTGAAATGGTTCGAGCCGTCCGCTTGTTTAAATAGATAAAGGTGGGAAACCTTAAAGTTCAAATAAGTGGAATTTTCCGAAATTTATCCCGAGGAGAATAGATTCGAGCATGAATGCTGACCAAAGCTCCAAGAACGACCATTGCCAAGAAGGAGGTGACAAGCTTCATCAAGTAACCATCTCAGCACGGGAGGCGACAGGATTCACCAGGTGACCGGCTCAGCACGTGCAGACGCAGCCCATCAACGCCTCCAGCGCAAAAAGGCTTGTAGTTGTGACTCCCCTACCTCTTTTGCTCGTATGGATGATCATCCTAGCTCTACCAAAAGCCGCATGTAGCTGCTATCACTAGTGCATCGGGTACCGATGAAACAATCTCCTCCCAACAGACATGTGCTACTTAACGAGCTTATTGCAATATTACAGGAAAAGATGAGTAATCGTTCCTAGTCTTACAAATTCTATTTATTTGGGGATTCTCTAGCATCAATACCACCATCTAGTGCTTACCACGAAACATTACTCTTCCACGCTAAGAAGGGGACTTAACGTTGATGGGGGATTTTTGACAAGGGAGAAAATTGTAATATTGCTTTTCCCTAGCTGCAGAAGCATGAAATAAATATGCATAAATTCCTGACCCAACATCAGAATTATAAATACATATTGTTATCTTACATTTCGCAAGAGAATTGAGAATGCATACTCATCTCATGGAGAAATTAGCTTTGTAGCTCTATTGCATACATATGCGCCATAGAAATTTCAGAGTTTTACTCAACTAAATCCTCGTTATTTCATGTGCATCCATGCAAACTATTTGTATAAAACAGAATTTACTGATTATAAAAAATTATGAATATTCAGAATAGAGGCTAGGCCATATCTGAATAAAAACGTTAATTAGATGCATACCATCTAATTGCAGAGTCGCATCAAGTATAATCTCAAGTTGCAAACTTCCACGGTTGAATCTCTTGAATATGTTCTGTATGCATTGCATAAAAGTTAAGCATAATGCTAATATTAAAATCTCATGCGACTAAGAAACTCTAAATAGGCCATAAATATGGCCACGACATTAATAAACGTCAAAGCTAGTGGTATATAAGCAATAACCATGGCACTAGCGAGTACCAGCCTTGGCAAAGCTATAGTCACACTCCTAACACAAATAAGCAGCACACACATGTTCCAAAAGGCCAGAAAAGGCCAATATAGCAAATACACCAAGGGGAAGAAATGGGTTAGTGCTGTCAGGAGCGCTAGCGCCTGTGCTATCACAAGCGTTAACTAGTTAGCGCTGCCAGCAGCGCTGGTGCCCGTGCTAGCACAAACGCTAATTAGTTACCACTTCCAGCAGCGTTGGTACCCGTGCTAACACAGGCGCTAACTAGTTAGCGCTGCCGATGGCGCTAGCAGCCTTGCTATCACAGGAAGTAACTAGTTAACGCTATAAGAAGCGCAACATTAGCGTCAATGCTAGCCTTACTCCTCTTTATCATTTGCGCGTCTTTTAGCTCTTCACTCCTGTACTTATGCTCGTGTCAGCCTTCTACCTTGTTATTGGCATCAATACTTGGACATAATCATATTGTTTTGACACAAACTCATCAATAACTTTATCTTAAAACAAATCCACGTGTTTTGAGTCTACGGCTCCACTAACACTACGAGAAATAAAATCATAATGGGGGAATTAAACATGGGGTTTTGGTCTGACGGTTATAGCAACATGGGCATGGAAACATCCCATGACAAGAAAGTAACAAAGTAGTGGGAAGGATGAAGCAGTTAATGGAGTAATGGAGTAATGGTTTCTCGAAGATTCCAAGGCGGTTACCATTAACCCCACGACTTCCCCATATCCATCTAATCACTACTTCCACTACTTTACAAGGAAGTGTGTGTTCCCAAACTATGATAAATAGGCTCATTAGCCCATTTCAGAATGACAACAAGCTTATAATTCTCATAAGCTCTGTGATTTCTATCAATAGTTCTGCAACTCTACACATAATTCAACACACAAAATTCCTTCAACTTCCTTTGCTTCCCCCTCTAAGATCAACCCATTTTTTTTCATTGTGATCGAAGCAGGGAGGAACGACTACTATCGTGGTTTAGGCTTGCTTTGTATGATTTTGATCTCTGAATCTAAATAAAGTACTTCTACAGTATATTATTTTGCCTAGAATTAATTTTTAGGTACTAACAAGACTTCACTTGGGATTCGTGAATCACATGTTCACCTATCTTTTCTAAGATAGTTGTTTTAACCAGTATGTGTAGTTCATCTGTTTGTAATTCTTGTATATTCCAAAGTATTTCTTTTGTGCTATTAAGGCCATTCAAAAATTACTGATCAAATCCAGATTTGATAGAAAACTTCAAACAAATTAAGTATGATGTTTCTCTATTCAAATAATATTTTTGTGAGATAGATTGATTAGGTATCTCTATAAATTTTTAAGAATAGAAACCTTAATCATGTGATTTAATTAGATTCTTCTAAATCAAAGGAAATATTAACGTTACCTTGATTTACAATCAAAAAGGAAATCACCATGCGTTCTGTTTGAGGAAGGGATATCGCTAGTCTTCACGAAGGACTGTGGAGCAACTCCTAGGATTGTAAAGGACATCATCTGGGGGAATCAAGCGTGTAGGTTCATATGGGACCAAAAGACGCAGGAGCACAACTGTTATATAGTAACTTTGAGGGCTTATTTTGTCTCAACTACATTCCAGACCGAAGTCATATAGTATGATAGTGTTTGTAGCGGCTTAATACAGTGTGTGTGTTCAAACTGATAGAGGTATCGAGATTTTTCTGCTTTGCACTTTTACTCGTTAACATAATTTTTGTTGTCTTGCTTTACTTTCACTTTTCGTATTATATTATTTTTATCTTTATAATTAAAAGTATTAGCAAGTTGTACATTAATTATCCTTTTGATTCAAAAATATATTTTAAAGATCATCCAAGGAAATTTTGTGTCTGCGTTTAACTATGATTAAGCTTCATGTAAGGAGTTGTTTATAGGTGTCGAAACTAAAAATTTGGTGGTGTACTTGATACCCTCCCCCCCTTTTCAGGATTATCAAACATCAATATATGAGATTTACGTCGTTTTATTATTATGACATTATGAAAGAAAATAAACCTTTAATAATGTATATATGTAAAGAGGGAAGAAATAGAAAGTGGAATATTTTTTATACTACAAATGAATCTTAGAGAGGAGAAGGCTTCTAATAAATCCAAATTCCTTCGCCCAAATAAACTTGAGCCAATCCAAGGCTTAAGTGAACTTAACCTTTGTTTTTTAAGAAAAACTTAAATTTATACCTAAATCGGAATCATGATCCTTACAATCAGAAAAGAAATTACATAAACTAGATATACAAGCATCAACCAAAGTTAAATAAGAGTTAAACCATGGGTTCAGAAGTTGAGAAACAACTCTTCCATGAATTCATTGAGAACAAAGCCAAATTGAATAACAATTCAGCAATTAAAACTATAAGGATCAAATAATGATCCAACCATTTGTCAAGGTTTTTTAAATAACATAACAATATCGTTGACAAAATGAGTCAGCCAGGATCGGTGTAAAGTGATCAGACTTAGTCACAAAATCTTCATCTGAATCGTGATGTAGCCGATTGTTGTTGCCGTTGATGGTGATGTTGTTGTTGAAGTATCCGCTGCGGATATTGATTTTGTCAATGTAATATGTGCAGTAATATCATCTGAAAGGAATTTGATCTCTATGAGAAGAATTCCTAGCATCGCATTATTAAACAATCACAAGAAACAAAACAACCATCAAATATTGAGGATTAAGAATCAGCACAAATAAAAAGTTCAGAATCCCTAAAGTTATAACAAAAAAAATAAATTAAAATCTTGTAATTAACAAAACAACAAGAAAAAAGAGGATAAAATGCTAGTAAAGAACCGAACACAAACTCAAATGAATACCAAAATAATAAAATTATAGAACATAATAGATTATTAGTATTGTGACTCGCATATGATATAAATAACCAGACTTTTCTTATGATTTTGATATAGCAATCCATAAGATTGGACCCGAAAATCAGTTATCAATTAAAATTCACAAACCATAAGAAAGCAAGCCAATATATGAGACTGAAACAGTACGGTGATTGAATAGAGAATTAAGTACAATACACCAGAAAAATTCAATAGAGAATCAAGTACTGCAATCATCTCTATCATATAGAGAATGAAAAGATGAAGTCATCGCAAAAATAATGAGGTTATTTTGGCTCGTTTTAAACCTCTAATCAAGAGCTACACTTATAAGAAATCATGTGCCTTGTTTTATGTGCTTCCTCACCATTCATGAGCATACTTGGTGAGGGCGCACTCACCAACACAATCAGCTTATGTTAGGGAGAGTCTTATCTTGCTCACCACAAGTTAAGGAACCAGAACCAACTGAATCTTGAGAATACTCAAAGTTCTTTTTCTTCTTATACTTGTTCTTCACTTTAGGAATAATAAATGGGGTATGCTCTAGGGATTTACTTGAAAGAGATATATGAACATTTGTTTTTACCATTTGCAAGTCATGTTTTCTCAAATCAGGAACATTAAATCTTATCTATACACTTACAAATTTATTTCTCCTTTTATCATATGGATGATTATAAGAGAACTTTGCCGAGCATTGATAAGCAAACCTTGAAATATTGTTATAATAATTATTTTGTTTATATTTCGGACAATACCGACCTGAATTAGTAAGAGAAGCAATATCATTTGATTAGAATTTATCCAATTCAGTTGACGTAAAACAACCGCATCTTGAATTTTAAAAATGGCTTTCACATTCTTTTTTATGGGATATGCATCCTCTTTGCAAATGTCATTTATTTCCATAATAAAAGCAATGCTTAGTAGCATAAGAAACATGATGCTTAATGTTACCTTGTTGTGGATTTATTGGATCTCGATGGTTTTAATTTTTCCCAGCATTTGTTGAAGGTAAAGGTGTTCCACATTTGTCATTCGTGGAAAAGCAAACTTTCGTAGCATTTTTTGAAGCAATTTTTTTAGCAGAGCCTTCGGGCTTTACAAACTTCGTCTCTTTGTTAACATTCAAAGTTTGTATTAATTTATATCCAAATCCCCGTATGTCACGATTAACTCTAGTTTCTTACAACATTAATACCAATTGGTTTGAGCTATTATTTAACCATTTTAGACTCATATTCTCCTCTTCCAATACTTTAATCCTTTCGGAAGCATTAACTTGATCAACCTTAACTTATTCAATTTGAAGTTTGATATTTTCTTGTCCATTTTCAATATACTTATTCATCTCAATGTTCTTCAGGTTCTCTAGATATATATGGAGTTTCAATTCTCGATATGACCTTCAAATATTTGCTCTATGTGACAATCAAGTTGTTAAAAAAAATGGCTTTATCATTATCCTCAAAATCCCATCTTAACCTTTCCACCTCAATTTGAGGTCTATCACATTATAGTGTTACTGACTTTATTTTATTAATCGAGCTTTCTTTCATGAGAGTATCTCTTGTGTTGCCATGAGTTTCAGTAGTATCCTTTTCAGATACACATTCAATAATTGCAATGAATGTTTTATCCCCCTGATCATTGAAACATTCAAAAGATTATCATCATTATGATTTCTATTCTCGGCACGTTTTTGTTTCTTACGAGAAGGAGAAGATGTATCTTTATAATATATTTGTTTTATTTTCCTTAAGAATTTTTTAAATTATCGCATAGATGCCTTGTCACAACAGTCCTCAGTTCATGTCTCACAAGAATTCTCTGCTGGAGAAGCAATCTTAGTCGTAGATTTAAGGGTTATACCCAACTCATTCTTAGATTGGTATTCATGGTCAAAGATCTTTAATTTACCAACTAGAGAGCTTCTCAATAGTGAAGAAAGATCGTTTGCTTTTTTGATGGCATGTTTCTTGGACTCGTATCTTGATGATAAAGATCTTGGAATTTCACATACACCATCTTTTTCTTGAATAGATTTTCCTAACGCAAATTAGATATTTACTATATCATAAAGTTTTTGGTTAAATTCATTAAAGGTGTCTTCTTCACTTATATGAAGGTTTTCCCATTGAGAAGATAGGGTCTGAAGGCTGGCTTCCTTTTTCAGAAGTATTCCCTTCAAATATGATCTTAAGAACATCACAAGCCTCTTTTGATGTCGTACATGTGGTTACATGATGATAGAGATCTTGAGATATAGCATGGATAATGGTATTCAACATGTCAGAATTTTTCTTTCCAAGCAATTCTTCCTTTTTGTTGAACTCCCTCAGTTCCTTTAATCTAAACTCAATAGTTGAGTTGTAGACAATAAAATTTGGGTGTTCATATCCATCCACAACTAAAACCAAGGGTTAAAGTCACGGGAATATATGAATGATTTCATTGCCATTTCCACCACAAATAGTTTGAACCATCAAACTCTGGCGGTACGCGAATCAAACTCGATTGAAATCAAATCGAGTTCATGTCTATAGGTTGGATTTCACCAAACATATATTGTTAGGTATTTTTTGTGTTTGCCCCCTTATGATACCAATTGAAATGACGATGGTACCAAGTACACCGCAATCTTTTCGATATCAACCTATGCAGACTCATCTTGTATAATCTTATCGTAACAATAACGACCTCAAAATTATTTCAACAATGTGATCTTGGTAATAGTCAAGGTTTGGATCGAACTAACTATGAGATCTTTACAAAGATATGATTAACGTAAAATTATGATTACTTAGTTATAACTATGACAATTATAATGCAGAAAGTAAAGCAATCACACAACACACAAGATTTTATTAACGAGAAAAATTGTTTGGCAGAAAACCCCTAGGACCTAGTCCAGATACTCTCATGATTAAGCCGCTTTACAAATTGACTACCGCAAATTTATATAGTTGAGACCAAGTAAACTACCCCCTAGTTACCCAATTTCCTCGTTATCCATGAGGCTACAACCAATTTTTCCAACGCACGTGAATCCCAAGAGAGAGTTCACTATCTTGAATTGTTTCACCCAATATGAATACTTATGCATCTAACTCAATTGGATCATAACCGAAAACAATAAATGACTAAATATGTTTATACAACCAACTCATTTATCAATCACCCAAATCAGCCGTTTAATCAATGATAAAGAAAAGTAAAAGATTTTTCGTTTATATCAATAAAATCCTTTGGTCTAACGCTATACCCTTATCAAGCTGAGCTCACCATCCCATTTTTTAATTTCAATGGTTTACTTTATAGGTTTTTATAATCCTTTTACAAGCTGCAAACATAGTTGGTCTTCTCTTATTCAGCCATCTCTGCACCTGCTTATGTTTTTGCTATACCCCAAAATTTCAACTCCATAAAATAAAAATTTGAATTGTAACTCCTTGTTTCCTCCTGTGTTTCTTAACCCCCAAGTGTTCAGATCATTAATACTTGCAATCATTATGTCCTTTGATTTTGATTTTGATTTTTGTTCTCAAATTCATTATAAATACAAGCTTACAATCCAAATCAAACCACACTTTCAGCTTTTACCCCATCTCATATCACCTTACAACCCTGTTTTCACATGCATATCCATTGCTTAGCTCTTTTAATCATCATGTCCAGTATTTGGACTAATGATGTTTCCTATATTACCCAGTTCATAAATCAATCTCTAAACCTGAACAACCCTGCAAGGCAAGTAAATTGTTCATCTATACAACCAGAAGTTTTGTTCTCAGCTCAACAGCTTTGGAAGAATAGTATTGTTGGCAGTTTTCTAACTAGATTGAATAACAATTCATATTTTCTCTCTAAAGCCTTGAAATATAGATGGAGAATTAATGGTGGTCTTTTTGTCTCAAGGTTTGGAAACTATCATTATCTCATTAGGTTTGAGCTCATTCATGAACTAATTAGAGTCATTAAGCAAGAAACTATAATAATCTATGGAGATATCTTTATGATTAAGCTCTGGAACTCATCCAATTACCCCTGACATTATTTCTCTCAATGAAGAAGAATTTGAAATCACCCTCTACAACCTGTTTCCTGAACAAACAGACTTTGTAAACCTTTCTAACCTCACTGCAGAGCTTGGAGAAATCATAGCATTCAATACTAAATTCAATACCAAAATAGATTTCGATCAATGCAAGTCAGGCTAAGAATCGATCTCTCTCAAACATTATCTTTTTGTCTTCATGCCCCAAATAGCAACTATGGTGTCAACTGGATTGAAATCTGTTACCAAGAACTATATACCTAGGCTTTTTTGTAAGTTCTGCAACAGACTTGGTCACACCAGCTTGGATTGTCTGGACCACTTCATCATAAACCATCCTAGAATGCAATCCCCTGCACAACCAGCACTACAGCCACTAGAAGACCAGCTATACTTTGAATCGCACTTTCATATGGATGAGGAAGACTATGGCAGTGATTGGAGCACTCAGACTATATGCTCACCTCATTCATCACACCAATCTCAATATGAAATCCACTTCACCGACTATTATCTATCCGAAGGGGTGGTTAGTAGCCGAAATATATCTATGACTCAGATATATCTTTAGATTCAGAAAATTCTGACTCTGATTTAGGATGGACTTTAGTTGGTCATGTTTCTCCTAATGCTTCACCTCAAGCAAATGTTCAAGGCAGGGTCCTAGAAAACGCTTATAAAGTACTACCCTCCAGCCTGCTAGTTTTGTGGACTCAGACCTTGAACCTGACTGATTTTCAGATCCAGAAACATCATACATTCCAACTAGCACTCTTCAAGGCCCCAACTTTAAAAGGCAGAACCCAGAGAAAAAAATTCTCCTCAACTAAGAAGAAGGACCTGCTACAAGGCAAAAAAGTTATGGAGGAATCATTAGACAAGACTCCGAGCAATGGATAGAGCAATTTCAGCCACCAAAGAGGCCAAGACTTGAAGAATTAGCTGACTCTGATCCAGTATCCCTTGCAGCACTTTGCATAGCAGCAAACCAATTTCCTAGAGCCAGGCCTCCTTCAATCTCTCTGCAACTTTGGACTTCTTTGGACTTAAATGACAATGGAGTAGTTACTAGTTCCCAACTACCTCAGCATCACCATCAGTTTCAAGAGTCAGCAGTAAACAACATAATCAACTCAGTAGCAAATACTTCAAATGAATCAGAAGCAAGCTTTCCAAGTGACCATGAGTAACTTCACACCACAATGTTGTTACTACAATCACAACTGCAAGCACTGAAGCATCTTTTCGGCCGGTGGATTCCCCACCTTTTTGTTTTCTTGTGTGTTTTATATAGCTTTCTAGTTTCCTTTTCATATGTTTTAGATCCTTAGCATTAGTATAGTCCAGTATTTAATTCTAGGTTAGCATTTCAACCGGTTTCCTTTAGACATATCGTATTATTGTACTTTTCCTTCTTGCTATGCTGTGACTTTTTTGCTACCCTGTACTCACAGCTCTGAGCCTGCATCTCCATCTGTAATTTGTTGTGTGCATTAGTAAATAGTTAGTTTTTGTTTTGGTGTTGTGTGCATTTCCTTTTCTCTGCCATCTTATTAGCAATTTTCACATTTACCTATTGCATTTAGTTTTTCTGCTATTCCAATCTTTTTCTATTGCATTGTCCTAAAATCCTAAACCTTTTTTTGATTTGCTTGAGCATTTCCAGCACTCACCCATTTCATAGCTTTTACTCTCACCATCCTGTTTTCTTTATCCTTAATTCATCACTAACATCTTAACCCCCCACCCCCCTCCCCCTCCATCATTTAGTTGCATTCCCATTTTTAGCATTTTCTAAGGCTTGCTAACTACTTTTTGTCCTTCTGATTCCTTATTTCCCCAGGCTTCTTTCAGCTTGACCTGGTCTTTACTCTCTTTATTTCAAGTTTATATCCCGACTCTAGGCCTTCACTCTGATCTCATTCCTTACTTTTTCACTACTTCCACCAAATCCATACCCAGTTCAATCCTAACTTCCCCCACCTCAGCTACTTCAATTTTATCCTCGCCTCTTTATCTTCTATAATCCTAACCTTTCCCTTTGTTCCTAATATCTTCAATAGTACCGTCTGCAACCAGTTTTAAGCAGGCTTGAGATGATTTCTAAAACTCTTATTACCTTCTTCCCTATTCGAGCCTCACCCTTTACTTTTACAGGACAATTATTGCTGTATTGAAGAGGATTTTACGCCTCGTTTTACCATTAACTTCAGCTTAACCTCGCACGTTTTCTCGACCTTTTGGATACGTATCTTATTATACTTCCTCGTAATCTGCCAGGATCTGGCCCTGGAGTTCTCAATTTTCTGGCCTTATAAGACCTCAGTATTACACTCAAAACCAAGGAAGAGATACTTTTACTTCCGCTGCTACATAAAATCCAAGCTATCTGCATGGGTTACCTTTATTAGGGTTCAATGAGTATTTTAGCATGGAACTGTCAAGGAATCAACCAACAGGTCACAGTACAACATCTACGAGGTTTGTTACCAATCCATAAACCTCCAATCCTATTTCTATCTGAAAACTTAGCTAACAAAAGGCATATGAACTTTCTCGAACAATCTTTTCAATTCCAACATCACTTTACTATTTCTAAAATTGGAAGACGTGAATGACTAAGCTTATTATGGAAAAGTAGCCTAGATATTCAAATCTAACTTCACTTACAAAGCTATATCCACGCCCTGGTTACTCCACCCCCACCTGGACACCAGTGGTTATTAACGGGCATTTATAGACCACCCCACCCGGACGCCAGGAGAGATCTCTTGTAATATTTCTCGATAGTTTTTCCCATCACCGATATCCCATGGATTTTGATTGGAAATTTTAACAAGGTTATCGATCAGTCAAAAAAAAGAGGAAGGCAAGTAACTTTTTTGGCAAACACAATATGTCCTCAACATGATAAATGAAATGGGATTTATGGATTAGGGGTTTCGGGGGACCCTTACACCTGGACAAACAACCAGCAAAGTCAAGATAACATCACGGAGAGACTAGATCGAATTATTTCTACACGACAGTGGCGAACTACCAACCCACATACAACAGTTACTCACTTACCCCGAATAGCTTCGGACCATCCACTTATTCTGCTATAAATCAAGGAGATTAATCGACAAGGTACCAAGAACTACAAACTAGAACACCCCTGGCTTTCCCATCCTCAGCTACATCATATGGTCAACTCATCCTGGACTCAAAAATAAGACATAGAGCCCTCGCTTGACCTGCAGCTGAAGCTTATTACAACTAGTCAAAGTATTAGCAAATGGAACAAAGAAACTTTTGGCCATCTCCCTACTATGATCAAGGAATCCACAACCCACATTAAAGTAGTGCAACATAAATGTGCGACTTAGACTGGAATGGAGATGACTTACTGGTTACAACAGAAAAAATAACTCAGAATCCATCACACAACGCTGTTCCACTGCCATGCAACATACTGGCAACAACGATCGAGAATCCAATGGCTCCAATCTGGGGATAACAACATTACTTTCTTCCATACTAAGGAAACTATACATCGTGGATGCAACAATATACATAAAATCTAGGATCAACAAAACAATTGGGTCAATGACAAAGACCAGATCATACATCTCATACTCGATCACTTCACTAAGCAATACTCAGCCCCAAATACAACAACATATTATAATATTTTTACTACAATCATCTCCAGGTTAACTTCGCGGTAATGCACCGAAATCACAAAAGAAGTTACTCACACGGAGATCAAAGAGGCGCTTCTACATTGGCTCTGAACGTGCACCAGACCCATATGATTATACGAGTAAGTTCTTCAAAGTTTTCTGGGATACCACCCATATACAATTAATTGCACTGATTAGTAGTTTCCTCAAAACCCTCAACATTCACCCCCTCATGAACCACACAAATAATTTAGTACCATAAGTGGATCACCCGTCAAAACGTTCACAATTCAGAATTATAGGACTTCGTAACATCACTTATCAAATTGTTGTTAAAATACTACTCAATCGCATTAGACCTCTTCTTCCCTTTCTGATTAGCCCTTACCAGAGCGCCTCTGTACCACAAAGATCAACCCATGATCACATAGCGATCGCTGGAGAACTATTCCACCATATCAAACCTCAACTCTTACCAAAGATCCCAAAATAGCCCTCAAACTTGACATCCAAAAAGCTTATGATAGCTTAGATTGAGGCTTCATCAGGAGAGTTTTTCCTGAGATGGGTTTCCCGTCCATTTTTGTGGAATACATCATGTTGTGTGTCTCAATTGTTACATACTCAATAACATTAATGGCACGCCTCATGGTTACATCACCCCAACCAGAGGATACTGACAAGGAGACCCGTTTTCATTTTACGTTTTCATTATATGTACGGAAATTCTATCATCCAACTTATGGGGGCTCCGTATTTCGTAGAAAGCTCATCTGATCCTTCACTTTATGTATGCTGACGACCTCTTCATTACTCATATAGCTTCTGTTGAAAATAACCACCACCTCAAACATTTACTTCACTCCTACATCTCCTCGGTCGGTCAACTAATCAATACTGCAAAATCTTCTATTATTCATCATCCAAGGTTAGACCAATATGAAGTCGATAATCTACATCAACTTTACAACATCCCAACCACATCCATTCCCCTAATATACCTGGGAGTCCACTTCAAGCATGGGAGATCCTCTAGCCATATTTTCACTTTGTTGCTTCAACGATTGGATCGAAAGGCGAAAGGATAGATCATGAAATGCCTAACACCAGCAGGGAGGTTAGTACTCGTTAACACTTCTCTCAATCCTACTTCTAACCACCTCATGCAAACCCAATTACTCCCTACCCAAGTTCATAAAAAAAATCGACCGCATCATCAGAAACTTTTTTGGGGGGCGTGATGATGAGTGTGTAAACACTGCATAAATTACATCTTAATTTACAATTATTAGTTCTCTATTTTGTACATATTTGATGGGTTTTGTTTAGTTGTACAGTTTTAGGAAATAAAGCTCGGTGGATTAAAATGCGGAATTCGGCTGGTAAAATGAAGGAAATGAAGTGATTAAATGGGATAAGCCCGAAAGGAAAAACTTGGACCAATTATTTGGATATGGGAATGTGGTAAACATGCCACGACCTGTGTATAAAGTGTGGAGACCCATTGATTATGAGAATAAAATGAGAAGATCTTGAGTATAAGAGTAACATGCATGTGAATTAATTAAGGGGAGTTAAATATATTTTCCAATTGCTGAGATATTATTTGACGCGCGACGCATTTTTATTGGAGGATTTTGTATTATCCTGACACGTGGCGCATTCTCATTGGATGATGATGTGGTAATAGAAATGGAAAAGGAAAGTGGTTCCCTTTGAAAGCTATATATACATTGTGGATACAAGGAAAATGGAGTGGAATTTTGGGAGTTAGTTGAGCAAGTAGTTTTAGTTTTTCTTCTTCTTCATTTCTTTACCTTATTTTCTTTTCTTTTGTAATGGAGTAATCTCTCCACTAAGGCTATAGATGAAGCCCTATGATGTGTATTAGAGAGTTATAATTTATTTTAATAATAATTCTCTTTAGTCCTTATTCTTGTTTATCATGATAACAATTCTTTTTACGTGTCCTCGTGCTTGCTTAAAAGAGTTATATGTTCTTGTTTAGAGACCAGCATTTTTAAGTAATGAGAGTTGTTAGTATTTTGAGAATCAATTACTTATAAAGTTAGATTTTTCCAAGACGTTCATTTTGTCTTAAATCGTATTGAGTAGTTTTTAAGAGAATATTATTTAAATTAGTTTTAATTATTTAATATGCATTATAGTGATGAAAAATCCTAGGTTTTTCTTCTTATTTGTTTATTTATTTTATTAGTTTTAATCAATATTTCTCAGTCCATTCTTATTTCTTTTAGTATAATAATTTAATTATAAATAACAATTATTAGTCTTTGTGGAATGACTCATGCTTATACTGTCTCATCGACAGTCTTGCTCTTGCGGTATAATTAAAATCCTATCAAATTTTTGGCGTTGTTGTTGGGACTAAATTAATTGTTATTTTTTTGTTTCTTTTAAATTTGTATATATTAGGTTAGTTTAGATTTTATTATTTATTTATTTTTTTCCTTTTATTTTCGAGATTTTATTCTTGATATTTTTTATATTTGGTGTGCAGATTTTATTAGAAGCTAAAAGTGGAAAGTGAAATTTGTTAACAAAGGTAAGTAAAATTTTGGATATTATCTTATTTACTTCTAGATTCTAATTTTATTCTCTAGATTTTGTTTCATTTTATTTGTAAATAATTAGATTAGGTACTTATTTTATTTTATTTTTATATATCTTTAGTTAGATTTTTTTTTTTTTTGTGTATAAAATAAAACACGCGCTAACACCAATTGCATCGTCAGATTATCGATTTTAGGAAAACTCGTGGAAAAGTATGTTGAACCCGTACCGTTGGTCTTATGGGAGTTATCAACCGAAATTCCACAAGCCTTAGACTTATACCTTTGACCAGTCTTTGACTGTAGGTATATTTTGCTAAGGTAACCTGAGCCTACCTAATTTTAGTCGACGATGCATTTACATGTGCCCTAAAAAATAAAAAAATATCAAACTGGTTTTAGAAGGACCAATACAATGATTATTGACCTGAATTTCAAAATGGACAATATACATACTATGACCATAATGTGGATAACACTTGGGACCACTACCAGCCCTCTGAAGGTTATAGTTCAGACCACGGTGATCCCAATTACTATTCGCATACTCACCAGTGGTACGAACGGGTAAATAAGCAATACTGTAATGATCATAATATGTGTTCTCCATCTTTGGAGGATTTAATCAAACAAATGATACCTAAAACTTCTTATGATACAAGTCTTTCTTTAGAATATGCACTCAAACAGTTGACTTAAAATTCACGTAGGAGAGACATAGTGTGAGAACAAATTCATGAGACCTTTAGAGAAATCGAAGAAGACCGGTCAGCTCATAATATTGGTCTAAATAAAATTAATTTCAAAAATAGTGTTTCCAATTTTTCCCTTGATAATACTGATTATTACTTACTTAGTCAAGAAGATGATGTTAGGATCGAAAATACTATGCGTTTACATAAGGTTCAACTATCTTCATGTTATTATGAGGATGAGGATAGCATTGATGAAGAATTTGAAATCTGTATCCATAATGCCGAGAAAATTCTTAGAAAGGTCCCTCACTTGGAACTTGACGTATGTTCCTCTACCGGATTAAGAGATTATCTTCATTAACTGTTTCCCGAGCCTAATTTTGTCCAAAATGAAATTCAGTCGTTAGAAATCCATCATTTTGTTGATGTGGTTTACCCAAGCTATGATATCATAATTGACTTTGTTGTCCCACCAAAATTTTATTTACCAAATGTGGGAACATATGAATTTCAAATGTGTCAGATATTAAATTTTGGAGTTAAACCTAATTATTTTAGGAAATCTGAGTCGACACATTTTCATGAGAATGACCACCACTTTCATTGTGATCAACTTTGTGAGTCAAAGATGATTGAATCTAAGGATCCAAAACTTTTTCGATTATTAATATATGATTTGTAAGTTGTGACTAACCTTTTCTTGGTATGGCTGAAGACTTTAAACTTAGCGCTCTATGGGAGGCATCCCATAATCTCATGGTACACGACGATATACAGTAACATCTTTCCTTATCTCCTTTAAATTTTTACATTTACTTTTTGTTCATGTTTTTATTCATGTATCTTTTGAACATCGAGGACTATGTTCAATTTAGGTTTGGGGGTAAGGGAGAAAATTTTAGTTGTACCAAAAATTCCAAAATCTAGAAACTTACGAACAATTTAGGATAACACTAGCCAATCTAGGTAGATGGAAACAAAACTCTTGGCTATAGGAATTGGCGTGCCCGAAAAATGGTTTATTCATATTTGAATGCCCAATTCAAGTGTTAGAAATAACATGATTTTCGTCCCCATATCTCAGAATCATCACAACCATATCACTTTATGTATTTATTTTTATAATTATGTATTTCTCTAAGTGATTCGGTGAAGCATTGCCATAAGGTCGTAGCTTGGATGCATTAGAATGATTGAAAGAAAAAAAGCAGAAAAAAATAAAAATAAAATAAAATTTAATTATTTTTTTTCATTAAATTTTTGTAATCAATTCAATAAAGAAGCCATAAAGAAGAAGAATACAAAATGAAGGAAACAAGTGATCGAAGAAAAAAAATAAAATTTTAAAGATTTGTTTTACCAACAGTTATGAAGAATCAAGTTCCAAAGTCCTTCTCCAACTACAAAAAAAGTTTCATATTTTGTATCATTCAATTTTTGTATTTTATTCATCATAAAAAGAATCAAATAGGAGCATTCTAACCGGACTGTTATATAAATATTTTGGGAAACATCGTTCACCTTAGTCAACATTTGCACACTTAAACACTTCCATATCCATCTTCTAATATATTCATGTGATTAAACTTTGATATATTTCGAGTATCGTAGGCCATTCGACGACTATCTAAGTAGAGTTGGCATTCACATATGAATTTGGATAATGATTCTTGTTGTTAAAGAGTTAAGTAGGCCAATTAAATAGCTTGTTTAGTGTCTATCCTTAATCGATTAACATGTAGCTAGAAGTTGGAGTAAAGGTTTTGTGGGTATACCTCTTGTAAACCCTCACGAGACAACACTCGTCTGCTAGGGTCACCCAGGAGTTTAACAGCTTGTTGCACGTGCTAAGTGTGGTCGTGATTCCTACGAAAGTGAGTTATGATTTTTATTTCATTTTTAGTTTTGCTCGAGGACTAGAAAAATATAGATTTTGGGGTATATGATGAGTGTGTAAACACTACATTAATTACATCTTAATTTAAAATTATTAGTTCTCTATTCTGTACATACTTGATGGTTTTTTTTAGTTGTGCAGTTTTTAGGAAATAAAGTTTGATGGACTAAAATGCGGAATTCAGCTCGTAAAATGAAGGAAATGAAGTGATTAAATAGGCTAAGCCCGAAAGGAAAAACTTGGAGAATTATTGGACCAATTATTTGGATATGGGAGTGTGGTAAACATGCCACGGCGTGTGAATAAAGTGTGGAGACCCATTGATTATGAGAATAAAATGAGAAGATCTTGAGTATAAGAGTAACATGCATGTGAATTAATTAAGGGGAATTTAATATATTTTCTAAATAATTGCTGAGATATTATTTGACGCGTGGCACATTTTTATATGAGGATTTTGTATTGTCCTGACACGTGGCACATTCTCATTGGATGATGATGTGGTAGTATAAATGGAAAAGGAAAGTGGTTTCCTTTGAAATCTATATATACATTGCGGATACAAGGAAAAATGGAGTGGAATTCTGGGAGTTAGTTGAGCAAGTAGTTTTAGTTTTTTTTCTTCTTCTTTTCTTTACCTTATTTTCTTTTCTTTTCTTTTGTAATGGAGTAATCTCTCCACTATGGATATAAATGAAGTTCTATGATGTGTATTAGAAAGTTCTAATTTTAATAATAATTCATTTTATTCCTTATTCTTGTTTATCATGATAACAATTCTTTTTACGTGGTATCGTGCTTGCTTAAAGGAGTTTTATGTTCTTGTTTGGAAACCAACATTTTTAATTAATGAGAGTTGTTATTATTTTGAGAATCAAGTTCTTATAAAGTTATATTTTTCCAAGACATTTATTTTGTCCTAAATCGTCTTGAGTAGTTTTTAAGAAAATATTATTTAAAATAGTTCTAATTATTTAATATGCATTATAGTGGTGAAATCTAAATCCTAGGTTTTTCTTCTTATTTCTTTATTTATTTTATTAGTCTTAATCAATATTTCTCAATCCATTCTTATTTCTTTTAGTATAATAATTTAATTAGAAATTATAGATAATAATTATTTAATCTTTGTGGAATCACCCGTGCTTGCATAGTGTCTCATCGATAGTCGTGCTTTTGTGGTATAATTTAAATCCCATACATAACTCTTTTGTGAGAAAGCTTCATCCATTACGTTGGGATAAATTAGCTAAATCCAAAACCCAATGAGGAATAGGGATTCGAAGATGTTTCGACCACAATAAAGCCTTGCTAATGAAAAGGTCCTGAAACATACATGAGCAACCTGATTCTATTTAGGAAAGCCTCTGCAAAGAAAAATATCTCAAACAACAACCTATTTTTGCTTGCACACTTTTCAATCCCTATTCTTCCTGCCCGCAATGTAAACAACTGGCTTCCCTCATTTATCTACCAATACCACCCATCTATCTACCCCTAACTTTAACCCACTATCAACAATTCCCCAATTATTACAATCTAAAGTCCCTTCTACAGTCATCACCTTGATCTTTTTCCTTTTTTGGTCCTTGTGGTTATCCAGGAACGATCTAATCTATCATCAAAAGCGTCAAAACCCTAAAAAAATAATGCAGACGACTCTCAAATTATAATAGGATTTCACATGGGAAAAAGAGATACCCATATGCTTTCATGCATACCACCTCTAGAAAACCCAGCCACAACCATAAGGTCCTCAACAATTATTCCAGTAGGTTGGGCTCCCTCCAACTTAGGATGGATTAAGATTAATACAGATGGGGCATCCAAGGGACACCCTGGACTTGCGGGTGCATGTTATATATGCAGAGATTTGATATCAACAACTTTGATGGCCTCAAAAATACCTCTCCGCATCACCACATTGATAGTAGAAACATGGGCCATGCTGATGGCTATAAGAACACCATTGGATAGACAATGAGGGAAAGTTTTATTTGAAATGAACTCTGAAAACCTTATTATATTCATAAGTTCGGACGCTAAACCTCCCGGGTGCATAACCGGAATGATATCAGAGATCAAGCATAAAATAATTCTAATCCTGCAAAGCGCTATCTAACATATATATAGGGAAGAAAATCAGGCAGCGAATGGTCTAGCGAATTATGGAGCGGATAGAAGTCAATCAGGAACCTTCTCAACCACTATATGTGACCTTACGATCCTTTCTTTCTTAAACCAAAGTGTATTAAATGACTCAATAGTATATCATACCCACGTGTAACCACTTTCTAATCTAATAAATTTTCTTTCATGCTAAAAAAAAAGAATCACCCTAAAATATTTGTATCAATCAGGATGTGCCAAATGTCCTTCCCAAATTAGCTAATGTCCAAATTTCCTTTTTTAGCTAATAAAAAACGGAAATTCCATAATCATTCAACATGAAAGTGAAAGTTCACATTGGTTAGAGTTTTTTCTTTTTAAGGGAAGGCTCAAACTAGAGCAAAGGTTATCCATCACAGTTAGTAGACACTAAACTGGAAGTTAAACCACAAGAGAAGCAAATACACGAAATTAAAAGCAAGTCATTTCCGCAAGATAGAAATTAGATAAAAAGAAATACAGATAGGTGTCTAGGAAAGAGTAAATAATGCCGCCAGGTAGTGAAGTAGACATCCTCACTCGGTTAAGTGCTGAGGAAGAAGCATCCGTGACTACTAAATCTTCATATACCCCACGCCAACCATGATTACAGAGTACTGCTACTGGAGCCTCTTTCAAGACGTGAGTTTGTTGACGTTTAATTCTCATAAATGAGCCACGCGTGACATACATGTATGCATCACTCCTCCCATAAGGAGTAGGATAACTAACAAAGGTGAACCAAGACCAGTTACCTCTAGATAGTAGAAAGACATTCAACTTGTATATCTCAAAGAATTAATATCGATTCATACCTATATCAGATATATGTACTGACTTTCCAAGCTCTCACAGAAGGAGTAAACTGGCTTAAAGGTCTGATGTCGAGGTATTCCCAACATAAGTGAAAATCCAAATCATAGAAAGCATCCCAAAAACACCAAGAAGTAGGCTGAATGGAAAAAAAATAACATAGTGGAAATAACCTCAAAATCCTGCTAAGAAGAAACCCACTGACACATCCCACCGAACCAATTTGACCATCAACAAACTTAATCTTACACCTATACCAACCATAAGTGTTGACTGCCCAAGCCCCCAAAGTTGTAAACTGGCTTAAAAATTCTGACATCAAGGTATGTCCAGCATAAGTGTAAACTGAAAGCTAGAATTTCATCCCAAATACTTGAAGAGATAGACTAATTCAAAAGAAAAGCTTTAAAAGCAACCAGCCCAGAAAAAGAAACATAAACCACTGAAGTTCCAAAGGAATCCAGAAACAAGCTTCAAAATAGAAAGAATTACAATCCTTACTACAGTAGATACTAAGAAAATCTCTAAAATAAACCCACCAAACAACTTCATACTCCAAATCAAGCATACAACTCATATCATACTCCAAAGGAGCCAGCGTAATTAAGAAATTCCAAACTCAAAAGAACAAATAAAAATATAATTTCATCTATCTAGAAACATTGACTCTAATGGCTGTTAGCTTATAGAAAATCCTACAAGAGCAAGTGGTAACAACACCATCTTCCTGGTTCTGACCTAAGCCACAGAGTCCTCATCACACTTCTCATTAATCTTAACAATTTCATAAGAATGAGCTGAAAAATCAGGCCTTGGATCAACAACTACGAACGAAAGAGACTTCCACATCTTGCCATCAAGCTCAAAGACCTCCACACATTTATTAGAGTTCTAGTGTTCTACGAGAGATCTTATTTATCCTAGAAAAAAAAGTAAAAATTATCAATTGGTCCTAATATAAAATATATTGTGTTAGTTTGGTCCTGTTGACTTGGTCCAATTGCTCTAAGATCCTTTTTTTTAAAATATATTATCAATTTGGTCCAAAAATTATTATTTGATCATAGGGTGAACATTACCCACTCGGAATGACGCCTCATTTTTTAAAACAGTGTCAGATTTACCTTTTTCTCTCTTTTCTAAAAGTAAATAAAATATCTTAAAAATTAAATATCTGTCATACCATAATTCGAAATTTTAACAAATTTTATATATTTGGAAAGTCTCCACGAGATCTACAAAATGAGTACCTGTTTCACTATTTTTTGAAGCTTTAATTTTTATGTTATCATTAGCTAAAGATAAACTATGAAATGAACTATCATTACGAGTTCATTATACAAAATGAACTGTTAGAATTGACTACCATTGTAATGAACTACCATTACATGCTAGAATGAACCACCATTACGAGTTCATTCTACAAAATAAACTGCTAGGTGAACTCCCATCATGGATTCATTCTACAAAATGAACTGCTAGAATAAACTACCATTGTAATGAACTAACTTTGCGAGTTCATTTTACAGAATGAACTACCTTTACATGCTACAAAATGAATTGTCAGAATGAACTAGCATTTTGATCTCATTCTACAAAATGAACTGCTAGAATGAATTACCATTATGAGTTCATTCTTCAAAATGAACTGCTAGAATGAACAACCATGATGAGTTCATTTTACAAAATGAACTGCTAGAATGAACTACCATTGCAATGAACTAACTTTGCGAGTTCATTTTACAGAATGATTTACCTTTACATGCTACAATGAACTATCATTACGAGTTCATTCTACAAAATGAATTGTTAGAATGAACTAGCATTTTGAGTTCAATCTACAAAATGAACTGTTAGAATGAACAACATACGAGTTCATTCTACAAAATGAACTACTATAATGAACTACCATTAAGAATTCATTTGACAAAATGAACCCTAAAATAGTGTTTATTTTTTAGTATGAATTAACATTACCGATACGGTGAAGATTAAAACTTCGAAAAATAGTAAGATGGGTACTCGTTGTATAGATCTCGTCTAAATGAACTACTATTCCGAGTTCATTCTACAAAATAAAGTGCTAGAATTAACTATCATATATGAGTTCTATCTGCAAAATGAACTGCTAGAACTAGTATAAAAATAGTGTTCATTTTTGGATATGAATTACCATTATAACGAGAAAAAAATTAAAATTTTAAAACATAATACAATGGGTACTCGTTTTACAGATCTCGTATAGACCTTTCCGAATATATAAAATTTATTAATTTTCGACTTATATTTTGAGATATATTTAATTTTTATTTTTTTCTATTTGTATTGAGAATATAGAAAAATTAGTGAGAGAAAATAAAAAAGAAGATAGAAAATATATATATATTGTGGAAAGAAGCATAAGAAATAAAAATAATAATAATACTTTTAATATTTTAATATTTTTAAATAATTATGAACCAAATTAAATTTTTCCTTGTATCTGTGACCAAACTGATGTGGTCCGAATATAAATGGAAGAAATCAAAATTTTCCGAAAAAAAATGACTCTTCAAAATTTTAAGCGTCCACCGAGATAACCAACTTATCAATCTACTTGGTTAACCAACTCCCAGGCTTTGAATTTTATTTCTTCAGTTCCCGGATATCTGTAAAGCAGAAGAGAATAAAGTACCAAACTTACAAATTTACATAAAAAAAAAATTAGACTATACAATCCACCATGATTCAAAGCTACTTGAGCTCTCACACCTGAACCGGTTACTTGGGGGGTTTTCCCCCCTTCTGCAGAACCCTAAACCTAAAATTCCGCCATGATTATCTACTCTTCACGTAGCTAAGCTCCAATTCCACTGACCCTAGTGGGGCTAGAGGCTTCATTAGTTGCTAATCTTGTGATGTGATCATGTTTTATTAGTTCTATTTCTGTCGATGGTGTTGCTATCATTTTTCCCTATTGGATTTCAGTTATTTTTGGCTGCGTTTGTTCTTAGAAACGATGTTTCTGGTCTTTGAAGTTTCGATTTATCTACTTCTTCTACATCAACAATTTTCAAGATCTGCTTTAACAGGTACCAATTTTAAACTTCTCAGATTAATACCATTCCAGCTTATTACAGAGACAATAAAGTCATGTTCTTCTTGAAGACTCGATTTCCTTATGTAGCAATAGATATTCTACCAGCACCCATTTACCCCTTTAATTGTGGCCTTGTTTAACCCTTTAGAGATCATGTTCCCTTATCCTTTATTTTTGAATCAAAACCCCCTTTAAATACCTTTCAATATACATACCAAATCTGCACAATATGATTGCTTCAATTAATCTCTCTTAAATCCAAGTACTTGCCCAGGTTTATGCTTTAGCTGTAAGTTTTCTGCTTGATTCTTTGACCTTTGCTGTGAGGACCTCTCCATCTGTCCTGATTTAAGTATAGTGATGCATTTAACCTTTCTCTTGTTCTCTTCTTTTTTTGAGCCTGCCACTGTAAGGAATTTTAGTATATCCTTATCCCACCAGATGTTCTTGTATCAGCTCTTCAATTCAGCTGGATGTTTTGTTTGGTGGTTCTGTGTCTAGAGCTTTTCTTAACCCCTTTCATGTTAAGGATGCCTTGATCTTCTTCGGAGGTTTAGTGTTTGCTGGGTTATGCAGCAGTATAATTTGTTTCTACCTGCTCAGGTTTGAATGTTACCTTGTTATGGATTGAGTACTTAGATAAGAATTGAGAGATGTTAAGGGGAATTTTGCTTCAGGTTTGGGAACCTTCTTTTATTATCTAAGGGTTATAGTAAACATAAGAAGACTTTGAATTTGCTTCTCTTAACCTCTTCCTGAATAATCTGTTGAGGTTAATGCGATTTTAATGGTATAACATTGAAGAAAATTCTTCACAATATAAAGGTTTGGTTTTTCCTGCTTTTGCTGCCCAGTATCCTCTTAATGTTATTGAATCTGATTCTAAGAAGATACTTGGTTTATATTAAGATGACAGTTATTGAATCCTAGCACTACGGATTCTTCAATTTTGGATTTGCATTTTTCAGTTAGAGACAGTTACTGTCATTATGTAATTGTACTGCGAAACATCGTCAACTTCAAGTGGAAGCACCATCAAATATAGAAACATGATCAAGTTTATGTACTAAGAATAGAAAATTTCAAGTTCAAACATCAAAAGTTAGCACTAATAGCCTATTAGCCTCAAGGCATGCCTATGGGTCGGTGGAACTCCACCTCTTTCAAATTACTGTTACTTTAGGTCCTCGTTTTATTTTAGTTATTTCATTGCTTCCTTATCTAATACTTCAGTTTCTGTAATTGGATCCTAGCCCTTGTGCAACATTTGTACTTCTATTTGTTTTACTTGTAATTTCTCATATCATAATCCCTTCAAAGTTATAATAGTTAAATACCTTTTAATTGTTTTATTGTTTCATAATTTGTAAGTGCTATATTTATAAAGCACATCCAAGTTTGCTTTCGAAGTCCTGGACTAGTGGTGATGCAGAAATTTGAGATCAAAAGACTGAACTCAAAACCAAGTCCGAGAGCGTGATTCATTGTCCTTGTTCTTTAACCCCTTCTGCAGTTTGTCCTTCTTTAAGTATTGCTGAAGTATCGTTTCATGCCTTATATCTCCTCTTTCTACATGGTACTTCTACATCCAGGGTACTCACAAGGCATTTTCAACTTTGTACTTCCATCAATTTCCTTCTTACCTCAGCGTCCGTTCCATAGAATTGTTCTTCACTCTGTTCTTACTTCGAGCATTATTCTTTATATACTTCTTTCTCAGCAATCTTTCTCATTGAAGACCTGAAATTTAAGTTTCATTAGTTGGCCCAATCAAAGCCACAACTCAACCTTTCTCATTGAAGACCTGAAATTCAAGTTTCATTAGTTGGGCCCAATCAAAGCCACAACTCAACTTTTATTCAACCGTTATTAAACTTTACACAACCGAGTTTTTGCGAGAATTTTTCTATCCGCTCCTAAAAATGAATATTCTAGCGTGGAGTTACCAGAGAATTAACCAGCCAACAACTATCCAATATCTGCGAGGCCTGGTTTTGAAGTACAAACTTTCGTTTTTATTTCTCTCAGAAACCTAAGTTAATGAGAATCATATGAATTCTCTTAAGCACTCCTTAGAATTTCAGCAACATTTCACAGTTCCAAAATCGAAAGATGTAGAGGACTATGTTTGTTTTGGGAAAATAACCTAAATGTAAGAATTCTTCTATATTCTCAAAGTTACATACATGCCCTGATTACCCCGCCTCCGCCTAAACAACCATGGATGTGCACGGGTATTTACGACCCACCTCATCCGGAAGCGCGGAGAGATCTCTGACAAGAATTTCCAACAATCTTCCCCAACATCAATACAAATACTCCATGGATATTGCTAGGTGATTTCAACGACATAACATATCAATCGGAAAAAAAGGGATGAAGACTAGTAACGTATGCGCAGACTTAACATTTTTCACGATGATCAGTCAAATGGGTTTTATTGACATGGGATTCTGAGGAGATCCATTTACGTGGATCGACAATCAACCAAGAAAAGATAATATTCTAGAACGTCTGGACAGAGTCCTAGTCACTCAGCACCGGTGAACTGCAAACCCTCATGTAGAAATTATTCACCTTCCCAGAATTGTTTCTAATCACGCCTCAATCCTGTTGCAAACAAAAATGATTTGCTGGAAGGGAAAAAAAACTACAAATTCGAGCATTTATGGCTCACTCATTTGCAACTCAGACAAGTGGTGGACACTGCATGGTCATAACAAAGTGATATAGAGCCTTCTTTGGACCTGCAATTGAAACTCATCATAACCAGTCAATCGCTTACCAAGTGGAATAAGGAAATGTTTGGTCACCTCCCCACAATGATTAAGAATTCAACTTTACAAATTAGGATAGCCCAACAATAATGTGCTACACAACAAATGAACGCGCAAAATTATTGGTTATTGAGAGAAAGGGAGCTTAAGAATAATTATATGACTCTCCTACAATGTCATGCAACCTATTTGCAACAAAGATCCAGAATTCAATGGCTCCAATCGGGCGACAACAACACAACCTTCTTACACACCAAATCAACCATTCATAGAGGATGCAACAACATACAACAACTGCAGACCCTCACAATAATTGGGTAACTAACAAAGATGAAGTTATACACCTCATTCTCACTCATTACACCGAACAATATACAACAACTCCCATAACGATAGATGGGGATCTATTCAGAGCAGTCTCCCCAAGATTGACTCCCAGACAATGCACTTTGCTAACCGAGGAGGTAAATCCAATGGAAATCAAAGCAACACTCTTTTCCGTAGACTCCGATCGAGCTCCTGGCCCAAATGGCTACACCGGTAAGTTCTTTAAGACCTTCTGGGAAACCACTCACACTCAATTGATAGCTATGTCCGCAGTTTTTTTAATTCTCTAAATATTCACCCTCTTATGAATCACACAAACCTCACACTAATACCAAAAGTAGAACATCCATCAAAAACATCACAATTCAGACCCATAGGTCTTTGCAACGTCACTTATAAAATCATTGCCAAAATTTTAGTCAACCGTATTAGACCGCTTCTCTCATTTCTAATAAGCCCTTACCAGAGTGCTTTCGTCCCTCAAAGATCAATTCATGATAACATAACAATTGCAGCAGAATTATTCCATCATATTAAAACTTCCACCCGAACCAAAGATCCAAAAATAGCCATAAAATTAGATATCCAAAAGGCATATGACAGCTTGGATTGGGGCTTCATCAAAATAGCTTCACAAAACTAGGTTTTCCGTTAACCTTTGTGGACTATATTATGCTATGTGTTACAACAGTCACGTACTCAGTAAATATCAATGGTACCCCATACGGATATATCCCACCAACAAGGGACATAAGACAGGGGGATCCACTATCGTCCTATATTTTCATAATATGTGCGGAAATTTTATCCACAAATCTGGGAAACCTGGAAAACCAAAATCTTATTGGAGGACTTCGTATATCCCCAAAAGCACCATCCATCCTACACCTAATGTATGCAGATGACCTCTTAATCACATTCAAAGCATCCACGGAAAGCAACAATCAGCTTAAGAATCTACTCCAATCTTACGACGCTTCTGCGATACAGATGATTAACACTTCCAAATCCACAATTATTCATCACCCGGGGTTGGATCAACATGAAGTAGACAATATGCATCAACTATTCGGAATGTCTACCACCTCAAATCCCCCTATCTATTTAGGGGTCCAATTCAAACATGAAAGATCTTCTCGACACATTTCCGAACCCCTGATTCAAAGGCTAGCAAGGAAGGTGAAATGATGGATGAAAAATGTCTCATGCCTGCTGGCAGGTTAATACTGATTAAACTTCTCTCACTCCTACCTATAACCACCTTATGCAAACCTAAATTCGTCCCACCATGTGCATGAACAAATAGACCGTATCACCAGAAACTTCTTCTGGGGACACGACTCCTCAGTTAAAAAGCTTCATCCTCTTGGCTGGTATAAATTATCCAAACCAATTTCAGAAGGTGAACTTGGCATTTGGAAAAATACCGAGCACAAGAAGGAACTATTCATGAAAAAGGTCTGGAATTTACAAGACCACCCTGACTCCATTTGTTCCAAACTTTACCATGAGAAATATCTTCGATAACAATCTATTTTTAAAAGCCCCACTCTCACTCCCACTTCCTCCAGTCCACCATAAAAGCAATTAGCTTCACTCATACCCGTTTTCCCGAATCATATATTTCATTATGTGGGAAATGGATTAACAACCCGTATCCATGCTAATTGGATTCCACATTTCCCCAATCTTGACCGACACAGTGTTTCCCTATCCAAACTGTAGCAGATATCATTGATCCTCTGATTCATAATTGGGTACATGATAAACCCGACATCCTACCGCCACTCGTAAAACAAAAAATTATAAACATCCACCTACCCCAAGACGGCCCCTAAGATAGGATCATCTGGCCACACTCAAAATCCGGAAAATACACAACCGCTTCTGGATGCAAATGCCTAATCCAAGAAGTAAACCACTAACCCATTCTGAACCCCATCCCAATATCTAAATTCTTGTGGACATTACCATGCCCACCAAAAATATAACTTTTCTTGTGGAAAGCAATCAATGAAGGTCTTTCCACCTTTTCCGTCCTGTCTCGCATTCAAATCATTTATTCCATCCTTTGTACTCAATGCAACACCGAACCAGAACGACAGATCACTTGCTCCTACGTTGTCAATAGCAACCTTATCCTGGAATACCCTTCTATCTCGCCTCTCGAACAATCAACACGATAATAACAACCTCCCCAGTTTTATCTCCCCCTAAACATCCATTACTCAAATCTTAACACAGTCGGGCCCACCCTCAACCATAACCTCTTTCTGCTTTCTCCTCTGGTCTCTCTGGTTGACCAGAAATGAACGCATATTCCGTCGATCCCAGCCAATTTCAGACGGTATTGTTTTGAGAGCAATTACTCAGCAACAGGAGTTCTCCTGGGCATCAAGGGCCCTTCCACATGTTATCCCTGGCGACCCACCGAATACTAATCCTTCAAACGCCATCAAAAGAACAACAACCATTTCAGTGGGATGGACCGTCCCTAGCTTGGAATGGATTAAGATCAATACAGATGGAGCCGTCAGAGGACACCCGGGATTAGCAGGAGCAGGATTCATTTGCAGGAACTCAGAGACCAGAACAATGGTAACAATGGCACAACCGCTCGGAATCACAACGACATTATTAGCTGAAACCTGGGTCATGCTACTGGCCTCCAGAACTGCAATAGATAGATCATGGCCGAAAGTCATTTTTGAGACGGACTCGGAAAACCTCCTGAGATTTCTAACAACTCCTACAGAATCACCTTGGTATATTGCATGCATGATGACGGAGATAAATCAAAGATCACATCATACACCTCATTGCATTATCCGACATAATTATAGAGAAGGCAACCAAGCGGCTGATGATCTTACTAATCATGCTGCTAATGCCAGCTAGACGGAAGATTTATCAACAAAAATATGAAACCAGACAATTCCAAATTTCCTTCACCAATTTATACTAAAAGCCTCTATTAGTACCACCAACCCCTATATAACTTCTCTCCAGGATTAATAAAATTCGTTTCTGCTTCAAAAAAAAATTACATAAAAACGCATTAGAAGACCCGGAAGATTGAATTTGACTTTATCAAAATTTACTTGCCTTTTTTTTGAATGGACTTTGTATTGGGCTACGAACAGTCCTATATTCTATATTTTGGTCCAAGTCTAAGTAGGGAGAGAAGTAGAAAACAGATGTCTTTCATCTTTAAGAAGAATTTGTTTGTGTGGGTCTTTGTTTTTCTTTCTTTATCCTTTTCGGTTGAGGATCATCTGTATTCTAAATTTCTAATGTTATCTACTGTTCCTTGATCAATCTTTGAGCCGAAAATTGTGGGAAAAGAAAACTGTTTCTGACGATCTTAAGAGGAAAGATTGAATGAAATTAAGCATTCGGATTCTGTTAGATTTAGAATCTTCTTTTATGAAAAAAAAAAGTGATTATAATTGGGCATTTCTGTTCAAAGGTATAATTGTCGTATGCATTCAGAATATAGAAAAACAAAATTAACTTGTAATTGATTTCAAAGAAACACGACGAATCCAATTATATGACTTTTTATTAAGTAAGGGGTTCTTAAATCTTGGTTAAAGATTTTTTTCTTCTTCTAGATTTTGAATATAAGAATGAAGAACAGTGAAGTAAAGCAAAAGAAATTTTAAAATTACTTACTTGTAATCAAGGATTTGACGAAGACTTTTGATTGCAGTTTTGTTAGGAGTATCTTATTCGTTTTTTTTTTTACCCACCCAAAAACTAAAAAAAACAATGAAAATGAAAGACAATTTGATTTCTTCCGGTATATAAAGAGGAGGTAATACTAAAATTGATAGAGAGAGATAATGGTGAATATAACTTTTGAGTTGATTCTTTCCTTAAAATTAGCTGTCTAAAACGTCTAATTTTAGAATTTTTGTGGACCGATTTCTTCTCTTCTCCTCTCCTTTTTAAAGCAAAAAAAACCCATTTCTCTCTCTCTCGCTTCATTCCTCTCTGTTTCAGTGTTATGTTTTGTTGGTGAAGAAGGGAGGGGGAAACAAAGCAACCCTCACCTCTCTCTCTCTTCTCTTTTTCTGCCTGACCCACTTCTTCTTCCTCCTCCTCTGTTTTCTCTGTTCTTTTGTTGGTGAACAAGGGGAACCAGAGGAACACCCCATTCTCCTGTTTCTCTCTATTTGTAGTACAGATTAAAAAAAATGGTTTATGAAAAAGGATCAACACAATCAAATCTTGAATGCTTTCTTGATTGTACTACTCCGGTCATTCCATCCCTGTTTCTTCCTAAGGTAATATTATGAAATTGTACTATAATATAGTATAGTTTCATTTATGTTTCATTTGAGAAAATTTGTGGGGGTTTTAATGTTGTATTGAAATTCTGTAATTGTAGACTGCTATGAGAAATCTTAATCAACTTTGGCATCCATGGGAGAGAGAAACAATTGAGTATTTTACATTAGGAGATCTTTGGAGTTGTTATTAATTACAAACACGAAATTTTAGCTTTCTTGATCCAATGTTTCGATATTCTCGTGATTATTGCATCTATATAGTCTTCGAGTTTTATTGGTTAGTGACCTAACATTAGAATTTGTATCAAAAAAAAAAAAAAAAAGACGAAAAGAACAGAATATTATAGACGTTTTAATTTCAATTTGAAGTTGTATAAATTCAGTAATCTCGGTATTGTAATTCGAAAATTATGTTTCATTGCCATACAACTTGAAAGAATATAGAACTTGATGGTAAAGATGTTCCTGTTTTGGTGGTGGTGGTGTTTTTTTAGGGAAGAGGCAGAGTCGGGTGATTCAGAGACAAGGGAATCGTTTAGTGATTCTTTTAGTGATGAGAGTGAGAGTGAAAAATTATGGAGATCGGATGGTAATTCTTCAGAGGATTGTGGATTCGAGCAAGAAAATTTATGTCACCTAAATGACAGATTGGGTTCTCTTTATATACTTTGAAAGATCACCTCCTTATGGAAGAGTTCCTCTTATGGACAAGGTAATAACTGTTGTTTAGATGAATTTTCCTATACATTTTCGAGGAAATATACTCGACTTGTGTAGTTCTTTATAGACTTTGGAGTAGTACATAAAACACTAGGCGCGCCTTTCTTTGTTTTTGGATTAGTAAATTTTAGTATATTTATATCATTTTCCGTATGTAACAGATATGACTATTAAATGGATTAGTTAGAATCCATTACCATCCCTCCGAGTTAGCAATGTCAAATATTTTTGAGGTAAACTGAACTCCTTGGAATTTAGCAAAAATAGAAACTTTTGACCTTATAAAAGTAACTCTTGTTCTCTTCGAATTCTCTTCTCTTTTTTTTTTTTTTTTTTTTTTGAAACTCACAATATACCTATTACGATGTAGCAACATATAAGAGCTTTTGTTTTTATCGTTATCAAAGTACCTCTATCTCTCTGACATTTTGAGCATGTACCTTCTAACATTTGATCAACAACTCAGTTTCTTCTTCTGTTTTTCTTATGTCAGATCAGCGGACTGTCCAGGCGGTTTCCTGGATTAATGAGTTTAAAAAGTGTTGATCTTTCACCGGCCAGCTGGATGGCTGTTGCTTGGTAAAATGCGTGTCATCATTATAACTGAACATATAAATGGTGATTGTTTTTGAGCTTTTAGTCTTCGTTTAATGTGATATGTAATATGTTGGATTGGTATGTAGGTATCCAATATATCACATCCCGACAGGAAGAACAGTGAGGGATTTGTCAGCATGTTTCCTTACTTATCACATCCTATCTTCATCTTTCCAAGGTATTAAATCTGTTAGAATTAAAAATGAATTTATTGCTTATTTAAAAAAAAAAAAA
>JAJJMC010021281.1:103213-157445 GCA_023531435.1 Papaver californicum | reverse complement strand
TGGTTTTTGGTTTGTTTTTCTGATACAGGAATAATTTTCTCCAACAAAATCTTCTTCCATTTTAACTCTCCACCCATTAGCTCTTTTTTTTTTTTGATTATCTCCTTTCACTATATTCCACTTCACACATACGCACTAAAAAGTTAGTGACTGATCATTAAACCATCATTGCTTTGCATTGTATTTTTACACCATAGTCACACCCTTCTCCTAAGCCCAATGATAAAATGATTTTTTTTTCCTGATGACCAAAATAAACACTTCCTACTCTTATAGTTTGAAAAACATCTCACCTCGAATTGTAGTTAAATTTCAATCAACTTTTAATTAATTTTATTTTTTTAAAGGGTAATCAACTTCTAAATTTCAATCAACTTTTAATTAATTTTATTTCTTTAAAGGGTAATCAACTTCTAATGATATTTGGAATTTACAAATATTTATCTGTTCACTATAAAATAATATATGCCTGATGAATTCATTGGATAGATGTGGGCCATGAAGAAGAGGAGACGAGTGGAATAATGGAAAGAGAGAAAAGGGAAGTTAAAGTGTGGAACTCCCACCATTTGGGTTAGCCACTTTCAAGATGCAACAAGGGAATCTTTGGTTTTCGGGTGAGAACGGTCGGGACCAAGAGAGGTTTATGTCGCTATTAAGTGCAGCGGATTCGTGGCTAAAGCAGCTTAGGGTCCAACACCATGACTTCAATTATTTCACTGGAATGATTCGTCATTAGCTAGATGAAGATGGTGAATGAATTTGCTGGTTCGCTCCCCAAAAGTAACCCCAACAGGAAAAGAGGACTTTCTTTTTTGTTCAGAAATTCTCTCCTTTTTTTCCCAACCGCATATACATAACTAACAAACAAAAGTAGAAAGAACCAAACAAGTTTTGTGTATTGCTCTTCTCCTTTTGTCTTGAGAGGAGTTAGTTTGTTTGTGTGTGGCTGTCAGTATTGTATCTTTGTCATGCAAGGCATTTATTGTTGGGTGCTTACAATTAGCCGGCCGGCGCTGAGGTGGTTTGAGGGATATGATAGGGAATGGACTTGTCTGAAGAACATGGTCCTTGACTCCCTGGAGAACCTAGAATTTGATGGGAGAGATCTGGGGACGAGGGATATGAAAGGGAATGCTCATGTAATGTGCTTTCAAGACGATATTTGTATATGAGTGATGTAATTTTATCCAAAAACTGAACATATTTTACATAACGTTTTTTTTTCTCAAAAAAAAATAATTAAGTTGTTTCATTATTTATAGCTCAAAACAAATGCATTAAAAACATACAAACAGTTATCTAGGATAGAATTGTAGTGAATCAATTATCCGTCGAAACCCATGAAATTGCCCTGGTATACAATTACAAGGCGGAATAAAATTTTGTCTTAACACAAATAATGCTATGACCTGCTGCCCAATTCAGATCACACAAAGACAAGAATTAAGGAGAAAACACAACAGAACTTTACTGAAAGATATTTTTCATAAAAGACATTTCTCATAAACTAGCTCTTGTTATTGCTGTAAGTTTCTTTTATAATACTAGGCTTTATATGGCCTGACGTTTTTTAAGGCGACTCAAAAAGAATTTGAGGAGACTTATTTATACCCATCCAATAAATGTGGTTATGGGATAGCCTAATGGTAGGTAAAAATACCTATATACCCTTTCACTAATAAAAGTATAAAACCTAAACCTAAACTCATTTCATTTCTAACTACCGATTGTGAGAAATAGTTTCTCTTCTTCTTCTTCTTCTTCTCTTCGTTCTATCTACCGATTTTGTAAAAAAAAATCCTCGTAAAATTCTCAAAACCAATTCATCGTATCGTCGTTAATCGCCGTACCAAATCATCGTCGATATTTCAATCTAAAGATGGATCGACAGAAGCAAACAAGCCGTCAATATGATAATAGTAATTAGCCAAGTTTTATCGATAGAATAAGAAACAGAGAGATCGTTGAAGAACATAGTGAAGAAGATGAAGAACACGAAGATACTGATCTAGATACGGAGACCGATTTCGACAATCAGCCTCTCCAGAACTATCTAAGGGCTCCAATAAGGTAAGGGTTTACCATTATTTGTGTTTATTTTGCTTCAATCGAACGAAATCGTCAACAGAATTTCTAGGATTTTTGGTTATTTGATATAATCGGTAGTTTCATGTTTGTATTTATCTACCGATTATGGTCGTGTTCTTTATTCCTCAAAAACATCGACAATAATCGGTAGTTAGATTTAGTCATTAATTAACGATTGTCTTCCTATACCAAAATGTAGGCTTAATCGGTAGTTAATTTTTGTTATCTAACTACCGATTATATTAGATGGTTTCCTGTAGAGGAATATAGTTTTGCATCAATCGGTAGTTTCATATAGGTTTAAACTCCCGATTATGAAAGTTAGGGATTCCTCAAAAACATCGACAATAATCGGTAGTTAGATTTAGTCATTAACTACCGATTATCTTCCTGTACCAAAATTTACGCTTAATCGGTAGTTAATTTTTTTATCAAACTACTGATTATATTACATGGTTTCAATCGGTAGATATGTAGTAGATGTTAAAACTTCCGATTATGTTAGATGGTTTCAATCGGTAGATAGGTTATGTATTTGACTTCCGATTGTTTTTAATCGTTTGTTATTGTGTTTATTTGACTACCAATTGTATGTGTGTCCATAACTTAGAGTTTTTTTTTCCAATTTTTATGCATAATCGGTAGATAATGTAGATCCCGAGCTACCGATTATGCACAATCGGTTGTTAGTTTATTTATTTGACTACCGATTATATGTGTGTCCATAGCTTAGAGTTTTATGACCCAAAATTGATGTATAATCGGGAGATAATCTAGGACCCGATCTACCGATTATGAACAATCGGTTGTTAGTTTGTTTATTTTACTACCGATTATGAATAATCGATTGATTTTTATGTACTTTCTCTACCGATGATGTAGTGATTAAACGGTGTCTTATGAGCTAATTGTTCTTTATTTTATTTTTTTAAGGGAAAGGTGAGCTAAGAAAGCCCAAGATACAATTTTTTTGGGGCCTCGTCGTGAAAGGAGTAAGAAAGTAACAACTAGTGCAAGAAGAGAAAAAAGCGCTAGAGGAATCTCTATCACTGAAGGAAGTCAACCAAGTTTACAACCAAATGTTCCAAGAGTTGGAAACCTAGAAGAAGGAGAACCAAGTGCTACACAAGGAGAAGTACAAAGTACAAAAAAGGTAATTAAGAAGAAAGGAGGACACCAAGTCCCCCGCCTCTTTGAAGATGAAGGGTATTGAAGAAGGCCAAATCCCTGGGTTACCAAGAGATGGAGGAGATCTTTTATTTGGATACAAAGACTCTTGGGACAAAGAAATTTATTCAACTGAGATAATAATTACAAAACACCATTCTTAACCTATTATCTTTTTATTCGTAGAAGTGTTAACTGTTATTCTAATTATTTTATTATTCGTCGTGTATATTAGGACCATTCTGATGCGGTTCGTCTACTCAAACCTATAGCTGCACCAAGAAAAATGAAAGATTGGCCATTAGATGGTGAGTGTGAAAGGTTCAAGCAAATTATTTATCACTCGGGGTTATTTACTGCTGCCGAGAATTCAATGTTAAAGCATGACCGGGTGTCGATATCAGCCTTCCTGGAGAGAATGTATCCTGAGACCGATACCTTCCGCATGCCGTTTGGAGAGATGACGATCACCCCAAATAATGTGGTGCAGATTCTTAGTCTTGCTGACCATGGTACAACCGTCAAGTTTGATTACGTAAAGCAGTTAAGCTGGGAACAACTTTATTTTTACACTCAGAAGTGCATTGGTTGGGATCGAGCGACATCCGACATTGAGGTCAACCGGTGTTTTTCTTACAAAACTAGACAATTTAGCATGGTCCACTTGATGAATATGTTCAAAGGCACCAAGGATAAAGAAAAAATGATTCCAGAGTTTAGCGACGACGAAGTGAATGCTGCATCCACTGTATATCTCCTCTGTGTTTTGGGATGTGTCATTCTCCCCAATTATAGTGGCAACCGGGTCGACGCTAACCTTCTACAACTATTGCATCCTCTCAATAAATTTCGTGATTACTCGTGAGGCACCATGCCATGCATTCTTGATGGAAGAGTTAAGAAAGGCATCGAGGGAATCAACTAGCCAAATTGCTGGGAGTATGAGCCTATTACAGGTATTTTGGTAACTCTATTGATGCTTTGATTGTTATTTATTTTTTTCACTTTTAAGAATCAATTTTCTCATACTTGGTTTGATATGTACACTAGACATGGATCTATGACCACTTTTCGTTCCTCGAGTTGGCCAAAGAGAATCCGATAGGGGAGAAAGGAACACCCAGAGGAACAAAATACATCTTCGACAACAACCGTTCAAGGTCTAAGGAACAACAATTGATTTCTTTGAGGAGGAAATTAGACTTGATGACGTCAAAAGATGTATGCTTTGATCCATACAAGGAAGACCGAGCTAGTGGAATATAGCGGGTAGGTATTGAGTTGTCGTTTTATTATGGACCCTTGTGGCATCCCACATGATATGTTATGTACAATGCCTCTAGGGTGATGTGTCAACTCGGTTATGTACAAGAAGAACCTTGGAGTCATACGTGGATAATTTTGTATATGGTAAGGATTCTATCACAGTAGTTTACTCTGGTAACCCATCCGTTGAAGATTGGAATAACATGATGCAATATTTGATCAACGATGGGAGATCTGTTAACCGAGGTGATGAAGTAGATCCACGCTATATGGAATGGTACCAGGAGCATTCTCATATTCATGTGATCCGTGAAGATAAAAGGTTTCCGATTATACTTGTATCATCAAAGACAAACCCTCTGGTTATGAAAGGCTGGTACCTAATGTTATTTCCTTTTGATTTTAATATTACAGCTCAATATTTTAGATAATAATCGTTTGATTGTTATTGCATAAAAACAGAAAAAAAGGTTTGCGTTTTTCTCCAAGAAGATTGCTGGGTGTATAAATGGGGGAGTGCCTTTATCAATTGAGAGGATGAAAGAGCATAAAGACCTAATAGATAACATTGATAATGAAGCTTATGCAAGTAAGTTTGGGGAGAAAGCTTCGAATAAGCCTAAGAGGCCAGCAGCCAAGCACAGTAAAAGATTTCGTGGTTCATCGAGTGCTGATGATGAAGCCAATGTCCCTGATGCTGAAACCAATGTCCCTGATGCTGAAAGATATGCCCCTGGTGCTCGTCGTCCTCGTACTAAAACCAAAAAATCTAGAAATTAGATTGTGGTTGTCTTGTTAGAGAACATCATTTTCAATTGATTTCCAAGAAACTTGTTTAATGTTCTAACATTATGTTTACTTTCTGGATGATGAATGAATTACTTTATGGATGATGAATGAATTTTATGTTCTTTTTGTGATTTATGGATTGATTTGCAAGATACTCATTTTTAATAAGTAATTTTATTGAAATTTTACATTACAATCGGTAGATAAGTGGTTCGCATCACCTACCGATTAAGCATGTTGATCCACAATAGGTAGATAACTATCTACCGATTACACCTACTGATCTAAAATCTGCTGATAATTATCTACCGATTACACCTACTGATGGAACTGCTTGGTTTTTGGACACATTTTACATTATAATCGGTAGTAAATTTTTTTCTTAGACTACCGATTATAGAGTATGAAAATGTTGGAAATTTGATAATTTTTTCAATTTTGAATTTGGGGCAACATATACAATCGGTAGTAATTTTTTTTTTATTATACTACCGATTATGGAGTATGAATATTTTTGAAATTTGATAATTTTTTCAATATTCAACTTGGGGCAACATATACACTCGATGGTAATTTTTTTTTCTTAGACTACCGATTATGGAGTATGAATATTTTGAAATTTGATAATTTTTTTAATTTTGAATTTGTGAAACATATACAATCGGTAGTAAAAGAATTTATTAGACTACCGATTATACCTATTGAGTACAATCAGGTGTTAATTATGTACCGATTAAGATGATGGAACTGATTGGTTTCTAGATACATTTTACATTACAATCGGTAGTAAATACATTTTTTAGACTGCCGATTATGGATTATGAAAAAATTTCAATTTCGAATTTAGGGCAACATCTATATTAGGTAGTATATAAAGTTTCATAGACTACCGATTTTTTTAATCGGTAGATAATGGTGATCCCGATGCTTTCGATTGTTTATATTCGTACAAACTTAGTATATATATTTTCTGTACACTCTTGTTACACCAGGCCTCAACGGTTTTTTTTTTTTTTGAAAAAAAGAGCCGTTGAGACTCTAATCTATATAAGGAGGGTGACCTCTTCTCATTTATGCACCTCCAATATATTTTAACTCTTCAACATCGAAGTAATCATCTTCAAGAATAATGACTCAACCGTTCACGGTAGAAGAAGATTTATCGCTATGTGCAATTCTATCCGAGGCAAGGAGAAGAACGTAGGAAAAATGGTGTAATGAGTATGAGTTATTTGGAGAGTATTCACGGACATTTTTGCGTTGACACCGGTAACCCCAATAACCGTAATAGAACTGATCTTTTTTGTCGATTTAATTGCATAAGCAGAGAAGTTGATCCATTTGTGAATTTAACTTATCTTGTCAATCGATATCGTTTGAGGGGTGAAACTAATGATGAATTTATAGCGAGATCTCTCGAGAAATGGCGACGATGGAAACGATCAAATTACCGTTATGAAGCTCATTTCAATATCCTTAAGGTGATGGATAGATTCAACCCGTTTAAGGTTCGTCCATGCCGCTTAAGGTGAAGGGTATTCTCCAAGAAAAAATATGAATCATGGAATAATTACCATGGATATATAATCGGTAGTTAGAATATGCTATTATCTACCGACATTAAGTTCTTTGGCTCCTTTCATTGAATTTAAAGACATAAAGTAGATCATAACATTACATTTGATTAGTTTTGATGCCTAATTGACCAATAGTCGTCATCGAAATACTCGTGATCAAAATACTTGTTATTTTATTTCAATACATCATAACATGCAAAATGCATGAACTTTCTGCCATACATATCCCTATGGTCCTTAAGAGCATGAGGAGTCTAAAAAAGTAATGAACAATTTGTTAGTATTATATTGAGATCATAATTGATTTGATTAACATCTATTTGAGATATACTTACATATCCATTGATGTCGAGCTCAGGGAAACTAAACTTCGCATTTTACAAATCAGTTCTAAAAAAATCACAACGATCATAGAGTTGTTCGAATCTATCCCTGACCATGTTCCATGTTCTTCCACCTCAATTGCCATCTAAACCCACAAAAACTTGGAAAACCCGGTTTCAAAAAGCTTCTACGGTTTTGAGAAGAGTTAATTTTTAGATGAGAATCATGCTTCGTGGAAACCACCCACGTCCGAACAGGTGCAACATCTTCCTTGGTGGACCAGCTAGTAGCCATGTTTGAGAAGTGTGAGGTTTTTTGAGAAGATGAAGAAAAATGAGGTAGTTTAAGAATTGTGGGGTTTTTTGTTGGGAGAAGAGTTCATTTTATATACAATAAACACCCAAAGGCTAGTGTAATGACTAAATTTTTTAAAAATCTGTTCGTACACTGTTCAAACGGCTCTTTATTCCTGCCAAATACGGAACAAAATCGGTTATAATTTAGTAAAATCGGTAGATAAGTTTTGCTACTTCTTAACGATTGTGGGTTTTTGAGAACAATCGGTAGTTAATTATGTTCCCGTACTACCGATTATAGCAAGACAAGTTCTGTACACAAAAGCAAGTATAATCATAGGATTAATTTGTTAAAAAACAACCGATTACAATAGAGTCGATAGATAAATTTGATCTTTAAACTACCGATTATAAAGTGAAATTTTTTTTAAGTTTAATTCAATTTTTGGATACAATCACAATCGGTAGATATGTGATTTTACAAACTACCGATTCTAAATCGATAGATAATTTTTTTCCTAAACTACAGATTATGAAATCAAAATCCGAAGAAAATTCAATTTGGGGATTTTGTTTAATCGGTAGTAATCATTCTTCACAAGACTACCGATTATACTGTAATTTTGGCACAGGCGTGTGTAATCGGTAGATATTGTACTCCATTATCTACCGATTCTGGGATGTCCATTGTATTAAATGCATGTAAAAATGAATTTTTTTTTGTTAACGATCACAAAACATTGCATTAATATTTGTCTATACTCAATGTTCAAAATATAAGTTCAAAATCACATGATCAACTAAACTACTCACCATCCTCGGTCAAATCAATTGGGTCCTTGACAAAGTTTGTTAAACGATCCCAACGCTCCATGTTGGACTCGTATTGCATCAACCACTCCTTGCAATGGTTAGTTAGGAAGTAATCCGACCACCTACTCAATGGAGGTAATGGACAATCATCTGTTAACCTTAAACCGATAAAATGATTGCTATGAACCCATACCATAAGGAGTCGTCTATCCTTGATCGACTCATCACAAACCGTCCTTATGGGTGTAAATGTAACACTCACTCCTAAGGAAGGAGGACAAAAATAATGTACCATGCAGTTCAATACATCCGCTAAAAGATACCCACATTTCGGCATTACCATCCAATACTTGGATCCGATTGTATTCAATCCATTTCGGTATTTTACACGAGTATATAACTCTTTGAACTCTTGTTCTCTAACATGCCTATCTCATTCTCTCATCATTTCAATATAGAATTCCTTATCCTCCAATAGTTGGGCGACCATCTTATTTCTTAAATATTTCCATTGGGTGATATTCTCGGTAACCGCCTCACTAAAGTCTCCTATTTGTTTCGAAGCAACGTGAAAACCACAGTTGCTATCCCCATCGACATCGTCGATGGACAAAAAAAATGGTATAATGAGTAGAGGGAGTTGTTCCAAATACTCATCTTATATTGTATACGTACCTCGATTTGGTCTTCTGTGTATAGGTTGGGTTTGACTTACTTGAGAAGGAACCGTAGAGACCTTAGGTTTGACTTGTCATGAGCTTGGTACACCTTAATCGTTCCTTGGACGACCCCTTTTTCTTAGAGCCGACACATCTTGATACTCATCTTCAGTATGCTCATGCTTAGAAATCTCTCGTTGACTAGATAACCATTCCTTTAACTATTTTCTTTGAATTGACCTTGGATTTTCGGTATTCGGCCTACCCATCGCCTTTCCTTTCATTGGTTCTTAAAAGGATGAAGGGCTTCCTATAAATGGTGCATCAATATTTTCTTTTGTGTCTCATTTGACGTAGAGTAACGCTCGAGTATTCGTGCCAATATTTCCGTCTCCACGAACGACGCACCATCAACCACCGGGGTGTTTGGAGTGAAAGATAATTGCTTCCAAAAGGGATGAATATCATTAATGTAAATCACTTCAATATACCTACCAAGCATGTGACGACACGGGAGTCCAATACCTATCATCGTCTTGCAATTGCAAACCGTAGTCTCATCATCGTGATCTCTGTACAACTCCAATTGTTGTATCATAAAATTTATTTTCCACCAAGTAACTTTGTAAAATATACCCCTTAGAATTTTTTTGATGTTTTAAATGTGCCAACGGGAATCTATGCCGACTTTTTTCTATTGAACCGTAAATCTTAGTGAGGTCACGATTGGTAAACTCATGGATTGCTTCTTGGGCCGACACAACCCCATTTTGACCACCGACTAGTATTTTCTTTAATCGTCCATGTGACCCCTCTGCAATGCTTGTTGCCTCGTTCTTGAAGTTCTGATATTCATATGTCCATGCAAACACAAAATTATCCTTATGCGGTCCCAACCATTGTGTTTTGTAATACTTAACTGGTTTGGGATAATTCTTGCCCCATTCATCCTCAAATTTCTTCAAGTTGTATTCATAAACTTCCTCCGTCATCGACCAAACTAGCTTATCCCATGCTTTTATAAATAAAGACCATTTTATTCCATTATCGACCTACTTTTCATCAGCTAACCTTTCTCTTCATCTCGTTCTTCCACGGTTAGTTTACTAATACGTTCATCCTCTTCCTTCGACCTCTTGGTACCTTTGTTTTGTTTTTAGCTTGGATATGATGTCTGCAATTGGATCTGATGTTGCATTGAATATGCCACGTACAAAGCAAATTCTGGGCTTCCGGAAACACTACCTTTATTGCATTCATCAAGGCTTGATCGTTATTTGTTACAATAACCCTAGGAAAATGATCGCATTATAAATCGACCTTATTGCAACATCCAAATGAAACTCACATCGTTCTCAGCATCCATTAAACCCCACGCCACCGTATATGTGCATTTGTCCGAAGTGTGTCAACCAATGTTCAACAACGGCATGTTGTACTTGTTTTTCTTGTAAGTAGCATCTATCAACAAAATTTGATGAAAGCATTGAGCCAATTGGATCATCTTCGGATGTGCCAAGAAAATACGAATCACCTTACCATCCCTTTCTTCTTTTCTCAACGTGTAATTGTGTTTCTCGGCTAACCAGTATGATTGTTGCATAACCATTCGACCATCCCATTATGTCCTTTTGATCGTTCCTAGCGTCGACTTAATTCTAGACAACGAAGATAAGTTGTTGGGGTCTTCCGCCTTTATCTTAGATAGGATTGCACTAGCTTTCATTACGTTCTTCATAGACTTCACCGTCTCCATTTCCTTTGGTTTTAACTTGGAAACCATTACGTGTCCAACAAGACTTTCCGGATCTTCGTGGTTGTGACGACCATTAGTAACTCTAAACATTTTCCATAATTTACCTTCCATATAGTCGGGCTTACTGAAGATAATCTTAAATGGGCATCCAATCTTCTTTGAATTACCTCGGTATTTCCTCTCTGTCTTCTTTACGTATTCACGATCCTTTCCCACGTGACTCTTTCGCTCGCACCTCTCTCACAAATCATTTCAAATCGATCAACTCTCACACAATTGTTCTGAACTACAATGCACATCTTCTCTTTTTCCTTGTTGATAAGCCATTCCTTTGCCTCCGCCTTACTTCCAAATGTCTTAATGTTCATATAACAAAAGAAATATCATAAGCTTAACCATGTAACATACATTCTTAGAACAAGGCAAGAGTGGGTAGGTAGCATACCAAATTATTTGCATAGTGTAGGGAAGTATTAGGACTCTCGTATGAAACATGATTAACCAATTCAATAATCTACATAAAATAGCAATGAATTAGACAACAATAATCGGTAGATAATTATGTTCCCGTACTACCGATTAACGACAATCAGTAGTTAATTATATCCATGTACTACCGATTATCAACAATCGGTAGTTAATTATGTTCCCATACTACCGATTGACGACAATCGGTAGTTAATTATATCCACTTACTACCGATTATCAACAATCGGTAGTTAATTATGTACTCGTACTACCGATTATAGAAAGAAATCAAGACAAGTTCTGTACACAAAAAAAAGTATAATCGGAGGTTGAATTTGTTAAACAACAACCGATTACAATGTAGTCGGTAAATAACGATATACCATACACTACCGATTATAAAGTTAGCAAAATATAAAATTTATAGGTTTGGAGAAATTTATTTTGGGGCGACAAATATAATCGGTAGATAATAAGTATTCCTAAACTACCGATTATGCAAACAGAAATTTGAACAAAATTCAATTTGGGGATTTTGTTTAATCGGTAGTAATTAATCTTCACGAGACTACCGATTATACCATAATTTTGGCACAGTAGTGTGTAATCGGTAGATATGGTACTCTATTATCTACCAATTCTGGGACGTCCATGGCATTAAATGCATGTAAAATAATTTTTTTTTCTTAACGATCACATACAGACGCATACAAAATGGGTTTTTGAGCCTCTTAACACAACACCTGATTGTTTGATGCATTATTGTCTTCATTTTGATGTGATTCATCATTTTCTCTCGCTAATTCGTCGTCTAGATTTTCTTCCACACAAAAATTTGGATCATCTAACAAATATCCCAAATCGTCATCTCTAAACGTTATTGAACCTTCAATAATATGTTCTTCATAATGTTTCTCACCTTCTTCCTCATACTTATCCATGTTTGTTATTGATTTTAGGTAAAACCTGGTTTCTCCAAACTTCTTCTTCTTCTTCTTCTTCTTCTTCTTCCTCTCTAACACACTCTCTGTTTTTTTTTCTAAAACTATAACTAAAATATTTTCTAACACTAACTATAACCAAAATTAATTAACTAATTAACCAAAATTAATTAACTAATTAAATAACATTAACACTAATTAAACAAGAGCAGATTAACCATTAAAGAAAATATATGGATAAAGGGTGTGCTGATGTTACTTCTTAGTGACCTTATTTTATTTCATTAGTCGCTTCAAATTCTTTTTGGGTCTCCTTCAAAAACGCCAGGTTATATAGGCTTCAATAAACTTGAAAAAAAGAAATCATTAAAACTAAGAAATAAACCAAAAAATAGAAAAACAAAATCCTACGTTAAGAAGCAACTAAATTAAAAAACATATTAAAACTTACGTCGGTAGGAAATCCTACACACTAAGATACGTAAAAGGCACTAATTTTCGATACTCCCCCTTAGTGCATGCTTACGATCAACTACTCTAAGCATACTCTTGATTTTTTTAGATTTAACTCTTCCAGGTGCTTTAGTAAAGACATCTGCAATTTGTTATTCACTTGGAATATTTTGAAGTTCAATTTCTCGATTAAGCACCTTTTCACGAACAAAATGATACTGAATTTCGATGTGTTTGCTGCGAGCATGAAACACCGGATTTGATGCGAGCTTCGTTGCATGTTGGTTATCATATTTGATTGGTGTTAGAATTAAAAGTGATTTATTACGATTTATTACCAAAAATTATTTTGTTACCTAATTTATCTTGATGGGACCAAAGGGTCACTAGCCTATATTGGGGGTGGAAATAACAAATCCACTTTTCACTTCTATGTGAATGAGAAACCTTTGATTTGTCCCACATGGGATAAACCAAGGATGAAGTCTATCTATATTACCACTAAAGTTGCACCTAAGGGAAAGAACTTATGTATTGGATATGAACTAAGAGAATGGGCTAGTGAGCAAACTCACACATATGCGGTGCTTCGCACCGAAGCACGCGGGCCGCTGACTTGCGGAGCTTGTGTATGCTTGCGTGTGTTTTTGCGTGAGCTGGCGTGTGCGCGACGAGTGCCCGGCGTGAGCTCGACGTGTGCGCAGCGTGTGCCAACGTGTGCCTATCAAGACTTAATGGTTTTTTATTTTAAATTCTTATAATAAATATTAAAAACTGTTTTATTATTTCTGGGAATTAAATAAAAAGATTTTTCATAAATACAATTTAATTCTCTTCTCTCAAATTTGCCTATAAAAGAAAAAACAAAATTCATTTTTCAATTACCCCAGTCACAGCTACTATCCTGATGACTTTTCCCCTCTTCTCGCTTTGTTTGCGCACGTAGTTTTACTTTTAAATAATTCTTATTCTGTTGTTAAGTTCGTAATGGGCCAACGAGTTTTTGCTAGCTGGGTTGGTATCAGGTGGTTTTATCCTGGATTCAATTTGTCCACACAGGGGTATAGCAACACTCTTTCTAGAGGTGTACCCGACAAATATCGAGTTAAGGGAAGTCTTTTGAACAAGCGACTCCATCTTTCTGTGTGTGTGTGTGTTTGTCTGAAATGAGTGCTTCTATTTTCTAATCAATAACCAATTTCAAGTTTTTTTTTTTCAGTTTGTTCATCTGTATAGGAACATTATCCAACAATCTTAACTCGATATTTGTTTAAATTTGTAACAATGAAAAACGAGAAATAATTTGCAGAGTGGTATTGGTTACTGCGGAATTTTTTTGGATTTTGTCAAGAGGGTATGTAATTTCAGAGAAGCAGGATTGTAAATTGGGGGTTTCCAGTTTTTCATGTTTTCACTGAAGAAGGAAAAGAAAAAAAAAAGGGGTTTTGGTTAGAAGGTGAAACAGAGATGGAGAGAATAAGTTGGAGAATGGATGGATGTCTCAATCGAAGAGGATGGAGGAAGTTGTGATGTTGGACGCTGTTGGGTTCAAGAGTGTGGTTCGAGTTTCAGTAGGTATTGATGATATGCTGCTGTAATTATGTTATCTAATAATTTGCACATTTTTCATCATAAGATCTGACATTATGGGAACCCTATCGTTTCCAGTTGACCTTTTCTTTATCGTTTCAAGCTCAGCTGTTGTTCAGTCAGTTATAGGCTGTGTGGACAAACAAGTTTGGGAATGTTTTTCCATCCGGTAATTCAGTGAAGACAGGAGTGTTGCAGCCATGGTTTCTTGGCTATATATCAAGAGTTAGAAGAGGGTGTTTGGCACAGGCTAAGAGAAGTCTTCAACACCGAGTGAGAAATGAAGATTTAGTATAGTAGGAAGATTAATGGGTTCAATTTTTTGAACCGTGAATTCAGCAATTTTGTTCTATCTAATGGTAAGAAAGTAAAATGTTTAACGCGTTTACTAAATTAACGCTTACTAAATTAATGCTTTTTTCAAAGTCAAGCCTTTTGTTCCAAACGTTCACTTTCTATGAAGACAGAAAATTAAAGGTTGCAAATGAAACTTAATTCATGACGTGGAGAATTAATGGGTTAAATGCAAATGTTATAATATTTGCAAATGAAATTTAACGCCTTAATAGCCCTTATGGGCTGGGCCACACACGTGCTACAATGGCAATTACAGTGGGAAGCAAGGCCGTAAGGCGGAGCGAATCCAGAAAGATTGCCTCAGTTCGGATTGTTCTCTGCAACTCGGGAACATGAAGTTGGAATCGATGGATTAAAAATTTGAAGTATAAATTCGGCATTTATATTCTAATTAATGGCAAATTCTTGAAGACAATATTGATTATCTATTTTAATACTCATTGGTGATTCAGGAGTTGGTAAACTAAATCTTTGTCTAAATTTACCCGTAATTAATTCTGTTTTAGTGTTGAATTCGCGAAGAAGAAGAATTAGTGGGGTAGACGTGGAATTCTTTAAAAGATGAAATGATGTTCTGTTTCTTTGGTCTTTGAATTTAATTCCTAATTAAGGGCGAAATATAAATTACGGAATTTTCGGAGACAGTTTTCTTGGTCATTAAATTATGGAATTTTCAGAGGCAGTTTTCTTGGTCGTTCTAAAAGAAGCAAAGGAAACTGAATATGGACGAATCAAAATATACAGGTATGATTTATTAATTATAATCATAATATATATTTTAATATATATGAATCGTATGCATGCTGTCTTGAAATTTTTAAAACGGTTAATACACTTAATTTAACAACCGTAGGTCACGTTTGATGAAACGTTGAGATGCACTAAAATTTATGCACTAAATTTAATGCACTAAAATCAAGACAATTATTATACACATAATAAAACTTTGTTATCATGCTCTGAAATGATTTTACGTGAAGCATGCGTGAGTGTTGATTATTTGATTTAAATAAATCATGTTCGTAATATAACTAGGCAATAATTTATAGAAATCGTAAGGATTTTATTTATAGAGAAATAAAATAAAATAATGCTGAATTATTATGAAAAATCAAAAGAACAAGTTTTTTGGTACAGTGTCTGAAGTCAAATTGGTAACCAATGTGAGAGACTGGTGGGTAGACTCTGATGCTACCGAACATGTCCGCGGAAACAAAGATGTGTTCACCTCTTATCAGAAGGTAGGGGAAGGAGAAAAACTCTATATAGGTAACTCGTCCGCAGCACAGGTTGTGGAAAAAGACAAAGTTGGGCTGAAGCTCATTTTTTGGCAAAATTCTCACATTGAAGAAATTGTTCATGTTCCGGACATCTGTAAAATTCTTGTATCTTGTAGTATCTTAGATGATAAGGGTTTTTATGAATCTTGGAAAAATAGTGTAACTCAGTGTAAAGAGCTATAAGACAGAGGGTTTTTACAAATTAGATGTAACCTCATTTTAAATAAATAAAAATGATTCCTTTTATGTTTGTTTGTCATTGGATGTTTGACATGGCAGACATGGTCATGTTATTCAATGAACAATTTGGCGAGCATAGGCTGCATTCCCAAATTTAATTTGGAAAGTAAACATAAAGGTTAAATATGCATAAAATCTGAATATGCTAAAATGTCTTATAAGAAAAAATGTTCAGCAAAAAATTCTAAACTCTTAGAATTAATTAACTCAGACCTAGTTGACTTGAACTCAGTTCAAACTAGAGGTGAAAATATAATCCCTTAAGGAGATGATGAAGCCATGAATTAGTTCAGGACTACATGCGAACTTGTGGGGGGAGGCCGTCCTCTCAGCTTGCTATGTCCTGAACAAATTACTTTTAAAGGATCAGACAAATCTCAAAATGAATTATAGAAAGGTAGACAACCCTTTTATGCATACTTCATAAATGTGGGGGGTGCTTGGATAAGGTTTCTATCCCTCAACCGTAAGAGGACATAGATATGACCCAAAACTGTTGATTGTGTCTTCATAGGATATCCTGAACACACTACAGATTATAGGGTTAGGGTTGTGAGTTCTGATATTTCAGAAATTTGTCTGAATACCAATAGGGAATCTAGGGATGTTATGTTCTTTAGAAAAAAATGTCTTCCTTTGAAATCTGAATCTCGCATAATATGTGTTGATCCCCTAGATATCCTTTATATGTGTCAGACACAACTTCTATAGGAATATGAAGTTGAGCCTAGAAGAGGCAATAGATTTAGAATAGACAAATCTTATAGAGCATGAAAATTTTGATCATGTAATGTTTTTAGTGGATTTAAAAAATAAAAAATAAAAAATAATAATAATAATAATAATAATAATAATAATAATAATAATAATAATAATAATAATAATATAATAATAATAATAATAATAAATGAATTTGACAAGTGTGTTTACACTAAAACTGTCAATGATGCCTATGTGATTGTATGCTTGTATGTTGATGATATGCATATACTAGGTACAACCATAGATGTAATTAATTCCACTAAGAACATGCTAAATGAGAACTTTGACATGAAAGACTTAGGTCCTATAGATGTAATCTTAGGAATGAAAATTAGAAAGGAATCTAATGGTTACAGTCTTAGTCAATCTCATTACGTTGAATCAATTCTTAGAAAATTTAACCAGTTTGATAGTAAACCTGCGAGTACCCCATATGATCCTTGTTATCGAATCAAGAAGAACAAGGGTAATGGAGTTTCGTAACTTGAGTATTCACGGGTCATAAAAAGTCTGATGTATTTAATGAACTATACGAGACCAGACAATGCCTATGATGTGAGTAGGTTAAGTAGGTATACTTATAATCCGTGACAAAAGCATTAGGATGCACTTTTCAGAGTGTTAAGGTATCTGAAATAAACTTTAAACTTTGTTTGAGTTATGAGAGATACTCTGCAGTCCTTGAAGGATATTGTAATGCAAACTGGATACCAGACCTAGAGGAGTCTAAATCTACGAGTGGATACGTTTTCACTCTAAGACGTGGATCAGTGTCTTGGAAGAGTTCCAACCAGACATGTATCGCTCGGTCCACTATGGAATCCGAGTTTATTGCATTAGATAAAGCAGGAGAGGAAGCCCGCTTGGCTAATATGCTTTTAGAAGACATTCCTCTCTGGCATAGGCCTGTGCCAGCTATATCTATACACTGCGATTGTCAAGCTGCAATAGCTAATGCTAAAAATAGCAATTATAATGGAAAATCCATTCATATTCGGAGAAGACACAACTCTCTAAAACAACTAATCTCGAATGGCATTATTTCTGTTGACTTTGTGAGGTCTAAGGAGAATATCGCGGACCCTTTGACGAAAGGCTTGTCCAAGGAGATAGTTAGTAATGCATCGAGGGGGATGGGACTTAAGCTCATCAATTAAAACTTGCCATGAAGGATACTCAACCTTGCTGACTGTAGATCCCAAGATCAAGGTTTTGAATGAGACAACTAATTTGTGGCAGGTAAAAATTAAACACTATTAGAGAATTATTTTCTCTGTCCCTTCCCTATGGTGTAGACGTGATAGTGTGACTGCATGTGAGGATGACTTATAGTTAAGTCTTAATGATTTCTATAGTTTCAATTTAAGATTGAAATGGGGTGTAGCAGTTAACACTCTTGATAGAACTCACCTATCTGAATGAGGAAGTGGGTCGCTTCCTATGAGAACTGAGCTGATTCTCTAGAGCATTCTGAGAAACGGGATATGTCCAGGGCCAAAACGGACACAACGGCGCGAACTTAACAGCACTCTTGAGAGATATCTCGCGTAAGGAGCTATTGATGAATTACACCAAACGATGGCAGTTCAAGACATCGCGTTCACTGTCCATCAAGTAGTTCCGGTACTTCTCACTAAGCAATGGTTCAATTCCATATGGCCACCTATTGCTTAAGAGGTATTTCTCGATTCCCGGTTTTCTAATTTATCGCTTTCTTCATTCATGTGGGGGATTGTTAGAATTAAAAGTGATTTATTACCAAAAATTGTTTTGTTACCTAATTTATCTTGATTGGACCAAAGGGTCACTAGCCTATATTGGGGGTGGAAATAACAAATCCACTTTTCACTTCTATGTGAATGAGAAACCTTTTTGATTTGTCCCACATGGGATAAACCAAGGATGAAGTCTATCTATATTACCACTAAAGTTACACCTAAGGGAAAGAACTTGTGTATTGGATATGAACTAAGAGAATGGGCTAGTGAGCAAACTCACACATATGCGGTGCTTCGCACCGAAGCACGCGGGCCGTTGGCTTGCGGAGCTTGCGTATGCTTGCGTGTGTTTTTGCGTGAGCTTGCGTGTGCACGACGAGTGCCCGGCGTGAGCTCGACGTGTGCGCAGCGTGTGCCAGCGTGTGCCTATCAAGACTTAATGATTTTTTACTTTAAATTCCTATAATAAATATTAAAAACCGTTTTATTATTTATGGGAATTTATAGGAATTAAATAAAAAGATTTTTCATAAATACAATTTAATTATCTTCTCTCAAATTTGCCTATAAAAGAAAAAACAAAATTCATTTTTCAATTACCCCAGTCACAGCTACTATCCTGATGACTTTTCTCCTCTTCTCGCTTTGTTTGCGCACGTAGTTTTACTTTTAAATAATTCTTATTCTGTTGTTAAGTTCGCAACGGGCCAACGTGTTTTTGCTAGCTGGGTTGGTATCAGGTGGTTTTATCCTGGATTCAATTTGTCCACACAGGGGTATAGCAACACTCTTTCTAGAGGTGTACCCGACAAATATCGAGTTAAGGGCAGTCTGTTGAACATGCGACTCCATCTTTCTGTGTGTGTGTGTTTGTCTGAAATGAGTGCTTCTATTTTCTAATCAATAACAAATTTCAAGTTTTTTTTATTCAATTTGTTCATTGTTACAGGAACATTATCCAACAATTGGTACTGGATAATCTACCTTACTACTGATGTCACCAATCAATCTCTTTATCCAAACACACTCTTTTGTAGCCATAATTGATGCCACATACTCTTCTTCAGTGCTAGAAAGAGCCACATATCGCTGCTTTTTGCTGTACCAAGAAACTGCTGTTGAACCCATATGGAAACAATACCCAGTAGTTGAGCGTCTATCATTCACATCACCAGCCCAATCTGTATCAACGAATCCACACAAGGATAACTCTTTACTACCTTCGTACATAAGGCCATACTCCAACGTACCTTTCACATAACACAAGATTCTCTTCGCTGCAATCCAGTGAGAAACACAAGGTTTCTCCATAAATTGATAAACAACTCCAACAGCATCTGGATATCAGGTTTTGTGATGGTTAAATAGATTAAACTACCCACAAGTTGTCTGTATAAGGTTGCATCCTTTAGTAACTTCCCTTCGCCTTTTTGCAATTTTAGACAAGTCTCCATAGGTGCAGCCATTGGTTTCGCCTCACCCATGCCGAACCGTTTTATTAAACTTGTAGCATACCCTTTTTGAGAGACAAATAACCATCTGCCCTTTCTACTTCAAGCCCAAGAAAACATTCAACTTCTCCCAAGTTTTTTATTTCAAACCGAACCGATAAATCACCTTGAAGACATGCAATTTCACAACATCGTCTCCAGTGATTATCATATCATCCACATATAATAAAATCACGGTACACATATTTGATTTTATCTTAACAAACAAGCTAGAATCTGAATCTGAAATTTTAAATCCACAAAATGAAAGATATTCAGCAATCTTAGCGTACCAAGCTCGCGGAGCTTGTTTAAAACCGTATAACGCCTTCTTCAGTCGACAAACATAAACTGGGTACTGTTCAGAAATAAAACCATGAGGCTGCTCCATAAAGATTTCTCGATCCAGTTCACCGTAAAGAAATGCATTCTTACATCAAACTGCCATAAATTCCAAGAATCGTACGCTGAAAAGGAGATGACACTTCTTACTGTTACCTTCTTTGCAACGGGATTGAACGTCTCTTCATAATCCAACCCATAATTTTGTGAGAACCCACGAGCAACCAGGCGTGCTTTGTACCGATCAATAGTTCCATCTGCTTTCTTCTTTAACTTGTAAACCCATTGTAACATGAAGGCTCAAGACCAATCATATTTCCTGAAAGAAAACATGATGTCACAGTGCAAGGGTTTAGTTATACATCAGAGTCTCTTAAATGATTGGGTTGCTTCCTTGCTATTGTTGACCTCCTTGGAGACTCTTCTTGCTGATTTGAGTCTAAAGAGTTACTCCCCCTACCACTTGTAATGTCTTAATCAACTGGAATCACTTGGGTAATTTCTGAATTTTCTCCATCCACAGCTACAAAATCATCATCATCATACTCCAAACTGGTAACAACGTTAGAAATAGTGTAATATGTCGACACCTCATCGAACACCACATCTCGAGAAGTAACACACTTCTTTGTTTCTGGATTCATAGACTTCCACCCTTTCCTACATGGATCATATGCGAAAACAACTCACATCTGGCCTTTTATTGAATAAAATTTCAAATGGAGATTTTTCGGTACCTGGCCATGTGGTAGTCGATTAACCACATGACAAGAACACTGCATTGCTTCAGCCCAAAGCTCTCTAGAAAGATTCTTATCGTGCAACCATGATAAGCTCATTGAGGTGATGTACGATTCTTCGTTCTGTTACTCCATTCTGTTGTGGGGTGCTCGGGCATGTCATTTGTCGACGAATACCGTGATGGCTGCAGTAATTAAGAAACTCAACTGACATGTATCCACCTCCATTGTATGTTCGCAAGTATTTTATCGTCGACCCAAATTCCTTTTCTATTGTGTTTTTGAACTCCAGAAACTTAGAGAAAGCTTCACTTTTGTTTTCAACAAAATACACCCATGTGTATCTTGAGCAATCATCAATGGTAATCAACATATAACGAAGGCCACTGTAGCTTGGTGTTCTGGTCGGACCCATTACGTCTGAATGTACTAACTCAAACGTCTTAGATGAACGGTTAACTGAATTTTTAAACGGAAGACGATGAGATTTATCGAATTGACAACCTTGGCAAATCACATCCTGGCGTATTCTCTCCAGATCAGGAACACCGTCAAGTAATTTCTTTGAAGAAATTTGTTGCAGCAGCTAGTAGCCGATATGGCCTAATCTTGCATACCAAATAGATGCGCGATCATTTCGGATAGTATTCTCTACAAAAGCTTCACTTGCAGGCATAACAAAAAAGGATTCTTTTTTCTTGCCAGTAAGAAGAACATCAGCAATTAAGGATTGTAGATTCTCGACAATTTTAACATCATCTGGACCAAAAAGAACATACCTTCCTGACTTGGTTTTCTGAGAGACAAATAAAATGTTCTTTTTCAGTCCCGGCACATGATAGACATCATTTAGAGCTATGTTGTGGCCATTTATGTTGTTAACTTCAATATTTAGCTTCCCCTCATTCACCGCTGGATGCACTGAGTTATCAGCCGTAACAATAGATAGACCTCTATCATGTCTACGAACTGATGAAAGTAAAAATTTTTGGATCTGCAACAATAAAATACTAAACAGAAGAAGATGTTAACGTTAATGAAATCTCTGAATTGATATACACACAATGGACAGGGCCACCAGCTCAGCAAATTGTCCTTAACACAATAGTCCGCGGGTACTCCTCAAGAATGAGAGATGTTATACCCCACAACGGAGATGTGTCCAGGATAGAACTGCCCGTTATGACTTGTATACACACAATACAAATCACCTCAAACGAACTTAACAACAAGATAATTACAGAAGGGAAGTAAACAAGCAGTGTGCAAAACAAAGCAGGAAGAGGGGAAAAGAAGGCAGGATAGTAGCTGCTTCTGGTGTGCTTTGAAATGAAGAATTAGTTTTTCTTTTATAGGCTGAGATGTGAGGAGTGAAATCAGTGCAGTAATTAAGGCAAATAAATTTTATAATAAATCAAAAATTTATGTGCGAATTCAATTTTAAACGGTAAGAAAACGGTCAAGAATAATACTCACCAGGTCAGGCGCCCCACATATTAAAAACAAAATTTACTTTATTTTTAAATTCTTTAAGGAAATAATTTAACAAATTTTGTCCAAAAAAAAAAGTCTTGGTTGACCCACACCCGAGCCCGACCGACCGACCGGACGGACGGCGACGTGCGTGCTTCGGTGCGAAGCACCGTGCGTGTGTGAAATGTATGGTTGCACCAACTAGCCCATAGCCTTAGTCCTCTACCATACACAAAAGAGTCCAAACCCCTAAGGGGCCTCCCTTAGATGCACATCTCTAAGTAATATGGAGAGGTAACATCTTTAGTTTCTCCAATGTGGGACTATAGGTTCATTCACAAATTGTTAAAATGTGCTAGTTTTTCTTAGTGACCCCTTGGTCCTAAGCCCATTTTATCCAAGACCAATAACAAAACATTAAGACAATGCCATTTTCTCTAACAATCCCCCACATGAATGAAAACCCGATGAAAATCAGAAATCAGAAAGCGAGAAATACCACTATAGGCAATAGGTGTCCATAAGGTATTGAACCTTTGTTTAGTGAGAAATTATCGGAACTACTTGATGGACAGTGAACACGATGTCTTGAACTGCCATCGTTTGGTGTAGTTCATCAATAACTTCCACGCGTGATATCACTTTAGGTGCTGTCAAGTTCGTGCCGTTGTGTCCATTTTGTCCATGGACGTATCCCCTTGCTCAGAATGCTATAGAGAATCAGCTCAATTCTCATAGGAAGCGGCCACTTCCACATTCAGATAGCTGAGTTCCATCAAGAGTGTTTACTGCTACACCTCACTTCAATCTTAAATTGAAACTATAAAACTCATTAAGACTTAATAAAAAGTCGTCCTTCACATGCAGTCACACTATCACGTCTACACCATAGGGAAGGGACAGAGAATGAAATTCTCTGATAGTGTTTCCTTTAACCCACCATAAATTAGTTGTCTCATTCAAAACCTTGATCTTGGGATCTCTAGTCAGCAAGGTTGAGTATCCTTCATGGCAAGTTTATTTAATGAGCTTAAGCCTCATCTCCCTCGATGCATTACTAACTATCTCCTTGGACAAACCTTTCGTCAAAGGGTCCGCGATATTCTCCTTAGACCTCACAAAGTCAACAGAAATAACGCCAGTTGAGATTAGTTGTTTTAGGGAATTATGTCTTCTACGAATGAGTATAGACTTCCCATTATAGTTGCTGTTTTTAGCATTTGCTATTGTAGCTTGACTATCACAATGTATAGATATAGCTGGCACAGGCCTATGCCAAAGAGGAATGTCTTCTAAAAAGCATCTTAGCCAAGCGGCTTCCTCTCCTGCTTTATCTAAAGCAATAAACTCTGATTCCATGGTGGATCGAGCTATACATGTCTGTTTGGAACTCTTACAAGATACAAACCCACATGCTAGAGTGAAAACACATCTACTCGCAGACTTAGACTCCTCTGAGTCTAATATCCAGTTTGCATCACAAAATCCTTCAAGGACTGCAGGGTATCTCTCATAATTCAAACAAAAGTTCAAAGTGTACGCCAAGTACCTTAACACTCTAATAAGTGCATCCCAATGCTCCTGCCCCGGATTACAGGTATACCTACTCAACCTACTCACATCACAAACAATGTCTGGTCTCGTACAATTCATCAAATACATCAAACTTCCTATAACACGTGAGTATTCAAGTTGTGAAACTCCATTACCCTTATTCTTTTTGAGTCTACAACAAGGATCATATGGAGTACAAGCAGGTTTTTACAATCAAACTGATTATATTTTTTAAGCAGATATTCAACATAATGAGATTGACTAAGACTATATCCATTAGAATTTCTTCTAATCTTCATCCCTAATATCACATCAGCGGGGCCTAAGTCTTTCATGTCAAAGTTCTCATTTAGCATGTTCTTTGTAGAATTAATTACATCCATGTTTGTACCAAGTATAAGCATATCATCAACATACAAGCATACAATCACACAAGCATCATTCACAAGTTCAGTATAAACACACTTGTCAGATTCATTGATTTTAAAACCACTAGAAATCATTACATGATCAAATTTTTCATGCCACTGTTTAGGTGCTTTTTTCAAACCATACAAAGATTTTTTCAGTTTACAAACTTTGTTTTCACAACCTTTCACTACAAATCCCTCAGGTTGGTTCATATAAATTTCTTCATCTAATTCACCATTTAGAAAAGCTGTTTTTACATCCATTTGATGTATCTCTAAGTTATGAATGGAAGCAATAACAATTAACATCCCAATGGAAGTAATTCTCGTAACAGGTGAATAAGTATCAAAGAAATCTACACCTTCTTTCTGTTTATAGCCTTTAGCTACTAATCTAGCTTTGTATTTTTTTCATAGTTCCATCTACCTTACGTTTCCTATTGAAGATCCATTTACAACCTATGGGTTTACACCCTAGAGGTAAATCTACAATCTCCCAAGTATCACTCTTTATAATGGAATCCATTTCACTAATGGCGGATTCTTTCCACCATGGAGCTTCAGAAGAAGTCATGGCTTCTCTATAAGTCTGTGGATCAGTCTCAGCTAAGCATGTTATGAAGTCTGTCCCAAAAGATTTTTCAGTTCTAAGTCTTTTACCTCTTCCAAGATGAAATTCAAATTCATCTTCCTCTAAATGTAATGTCCGGCTAGTCAAAGGGACATCTAGGGGATCAACACATATCATGCGAGAATCATATTTCAATGGAAAAACATTTTCAAAGAACACAACATCCCTAGATTCCATAATAGTATTCACACCAATTTCAGAAATTTTAGAACCTACAACCATAAATCTATATACAGTAGTATGTTCAGGATACCCTATGAAGACACAATCAACAGTTTTGGGTCCTATCTTGGTTCTCTTAGGTGGAGGAATGGAAACCTTATCCAAACACCTCCACACTTTAAAGTATGCATAAGAAGGTTGTCTACCTTTCCATAACTCATATGAAGTTTTGTCTGATCCTTTAAAGGGTACTCTGTTCAAGACATAGCAAACTGAGAGGATGACCTCCCCCCACAAGTTTGCAGGTAATTCTGAACTACTTAACATGGCATTCATCATCTCCTTAAGGGTTCGGTTCTTCCGTTCAGCCACACCATTAGATTGTGGTGAATAAGGAGGGGTTACTTCGTGTATAATACCATGTTCTATGCAAAAATCTCCTATATGAATTACATACTCACCACCACGGGCATAACTAACAGTTTTAATGGTACCACTCATTTGGTTTTCAACTTCTAGTTTATACATCTTAAAGGCTTCTAAGGCATCATCCTTACCTTTAAGTAAATATATGTGACAGTACCTCGTACAATCATCTATAAAAGTGACAAACCATTTTACCACCTCTAGTTTGAGTTGATTTCATGTCAACTAGGTCTGAATGAATTAATTCTAAGGGTTTAGAATTTCTTTGAATATTTTTTCTAAAAGGTTTTTTAGCATATTTTGATTCTACACATACTTCACATTTATGTTCATTATCCACACTAAATTTGGATATGCAGCCTATGCTAGCCAGTTTATGCATTAACTTATAGTTTACATGTCCAAGTCTACCATGCCAAACATTCAATGACACACAAACATAAGCAGAAGAATCAATTTTATTCATTTCATCAGAGGTTATAAGTTTGTAGAGACCCTTAGTCTTATAACCTTTACCCTTAGTAAAAACAACTTTCCCATATTCAAAAACAAGTTTAAAACCCTTATCATCTAAAACACTACAAGATACAAGATTTTTACAGATATCCGGAACATGAAGAACTTCATTCAATGTGAGAGTCTTGCCAGAAGTGAGCTTTAGCCCAACTTTGCCTTTTCCTACAACCTGTGTTGCAGATGAGTTACCCATGTAGAGTTTCTCCCCTTCCCCTACCTTATGATAGGAGGTGAACATATCTCTGTTTCCACAGACATGCTTGGTAGCACCAGAGTCTACCCACCAGACACCGTACCAGAAAACTCGGTTTTGTTGTTTTCAACCAAATTAACATTGTTTTTCTTATTATTAAAGTCCTTACGTTTTCTACAGTGTATTGCCATATGGCCAGGAGTTCCGCAAACATAACAGGCACATTTAATTTTACCAATGCCAGATTTGGGTTTCTGAAATATATATTTCTTGTGATGACCAGGCTTAGGGTTGCGTTAGCTTCTGTCGCCCTTTTCAGTATTGGAAGACTTGTGTTCAATTACATGAGCCTTGTTGGACATGTCCCTTGAAGAAGATACGTTCTTGTCTTTGGAGCACAGTAATTCTTCCACTTGAATCTTCTTACCCAAATCAACCATACTGACTTCACTAGTTTCATGTCTCAATCTACGTTTGTATTCAGACCAGAAAGATGGTAATTTCTCAATCACAACAGACACTTGAAAAGTTTCATCTATCACCATACCTTCAGCAAGAATTTCATTGATAATACGCTAAAGTTCAAGGAATTGATCAACCACAGATTTGTCATTCGACATTTTGTATTCCAGGAACCTAGCTACCAAGAATTTCTTACTTCCAGCAGTTTCAGCTTGGTATTTTTCCTCTAAAGCAACCCACAAATCAAAAGCAGAAAAGTTGTCTTTTGCATTATAAAAATCATACAGTGCATCTTCTAAACAATTCAGAATATGATTTTTTGCCATATAATTCTGTCTAACCCAACTTTCCAACTCCCTTTCATTTCCAGCATCATTCAAACCATCATCAAAAGATTTTAGATCTAATTCATCTAACATATGAAAACTCAGAAAGAAAAACATCTTTGATTGCCATCTTTTGAAATCTTTGCCACTGAATTTTTCTGGTCTGTCGACATCATTTTTACCCATTGTTACAGAAGAAGTATATATATTGTGTTAAGATTGTTGGATCTGCAACAGTAAAATACTAAAGAGAAGAAGATGTAAACGTTAATGAAATCTCTGAATTGATATACACACAATGGACAAAGACACCTGCTCAGCAAGTTGTCCTTAACACAATAGTTTGCGGGTACTCCTCAAGAATGAGAGATGCTATACCTCCACATCAGAGATGTGTCCAGGGTATAACTGCTCGTTATGACTTGTATAAGCACAATACAAATCACCCTCTAACGAACTTAACAGCAAGATAGTTACGGAAGGGAAGTAAACAAGCAGTGCGCAAAACAAAGCAGGAAGAGGGGAAAAGAAGGCAAGATAGTAGCTGCTTCTGATGTGCTTTGAAATAAAGAATTAGTTTTTCTTTTATAGGCAGAGATGGGGAGTGAAATCAGTACAGTAATTAAGGCAAATAAATTTTATAATAAATCAAAAATTTATGTGCGAATTGAATTTTGAACGGTAAAAAAACGGTCAAGAATAATACTCGCCGGGTCAGGCGCCCCCCATATTAAAAACAAAATTTAATTTAGTTTTATATTCTTTAAGGAAATAATTTAAAATATTTTGTCCAAGCCCATTTTATCAGAGACCAAGAACAAAACATTACTCCAATCCCATTTTCTCTAACAAAAATTCGTTTCCACTTGCATGCTGAGAACAACCAGAGCCGAGAATCCATTCCTTCACATAATCAATGAAAACATTCGCATCATACAACTTCTTAGTTTCCTTCGCATCAACAACTTGAATTGATAAACATTACTCCCACTTTGGGTTATCTTCCTGCTTATCATGGACTGCATTTGCATTTTTATCCGCAAGCTTTACACGACATCTTTGTTGGGTGTGACCTCGTCTTCCACACCTAATACATTCAATACGTTCTTCATATTTCGTACGATAATTTCGTGCTATGTGATTAGGCTTCCCGCATCTGTAATATGTAATGTTTTTATTCTTCTCTCTGAACTCCATCTCCTCATCATCGTGCTTTGACTTTTCTTTGGTGAGAAGTACATCTTCTGAGCTATGCTTGCTTGACATTTGGTTCATTAATTCTTCATGGTTAGAAAGAAGATTTTCTAACTCAATGATGGACGGTTGAGTTGTCCACCCTTGTATAGAAGAGATAAAGGGCATGAACTCTTTTCTCAAACAACGAATGATATGACGCCGCATCTGAGCTTCACTGATCGGCTCCTCGTCAACTAATTCTGAAATTTCAGAACAAAGATTTTTAAATTTCAGAAATAAATCAAAGATAGACATACCTCCTTGACTTAATGTAGCAAGCTCATTCTAAAGAAATTGCAACCTGGCAGTATTCCTCTTCATATTTAACCTTTTAAGGCCATCCCAAGTTGTTTTTGGCGACGTCACGTCACGAACATGATCAATATATTCCTTCCTCAAAGCATACAGAGCTTTTCCGCATTTTATCTTCCACTTCCTTCGTGCTTCATCATTCTCTTGAGTTTTGTCAGGAATAATATCATCATCACTGCTTGTACCAAAATTCTCATCAGCACAAAACAACCATTAATCATCAAAAATCAGACCCAAAATTAACAGAAAAAAGAGAAGAAATTCAACACCGATTTAACGTGGTTCATCCCTTAATGGCCTACGTCCACGGGTAGTGAAATTGTGAGGGTTTTTTTTATTGATCAATTGTGGTTACAGGTACAAAAGCTCCATTAGAGCTCCCATTTTTCTTACAGTAAGATGAAGTCTTTCTCCCCGGAAAAGGCCGATCCTCTTTTTGTTCTTCCTTCTTTCTTTTTAAACGAAAATCTCATCTGATGTGTTATTTAAATGTGTGTCCATCTGTCCCTTCTTCACTCTTAAATGTTGACAAGTGTCGCTCCATCTGTCCATCGGGATTGACTGGATCGGGACAGCATGCTCGGGACATGATGGATCGGGACAGGACAGATCGGGCACCAGCTGGAACGGGACCGGGACGTGATGATGACGTCGCTTCGGGACGTGATGACGTCACTTCGGGACCGGGACGTGATGACGTCGCTTCGGATCGGGACGTGATGACGTCACTTCGGGACCGGGACGTGATGGCGTCACTTCGGGATAGGATAGCATCGGGACAAGCTGGAACGGTCTGGATGATGACGTTGCTTCGGGATCGGGACGTGATGACGTCACTTCGGGATCGGGACGTGAATGATGACGTTGCTTCGGGAAATGATGACGTCGCATCGGGCCCAATTAGGCTTCGGACTTGATGACGTCATTTCGGGCAAATATCATTTTGTCCCCAACAACTTGCCCCATTTTCTTGAGAGTTGTTTGAAGAAAAACTCTTACGAAAATTACCACTCGTCTCGTCTGAATCACAATGTGGTTGTTGATGTTGTTTATGCATTTCCATGTTATGTTGCATTTTTTGTTCCTGCAAAACAAAATTTTGTATATATATATATATATTGATTGTTAGTTTTTCACCACAAGGTTCCATTGAACCCTGGGTTGGAATTTTTTGCAATGACGCACCTCCTTCCACGGAGTTATGACATTCGGGATGACATTCGGGATCCCACACATACGAAACAAACCCGATCCAGGGGTAAGATACAGGGTTGGTCCCGAACGTACCCTTCTTGTTTGTATTACGATTGTGTCGCCAATCATAAGCGCTTTCCAGAATAAGGTGTTCCTGGAGTATTTTGTATCAAGACTCTTTCATGGGTTCTGCGACCCAATAGTCTTATCATGTCTCCTAGCCACGGAGCTCGGCAGGAAAACACGCCTAATTTATCTCGGGCATAGAGTAAATTATGTGTGATCCATTATTTTATTAAGACTCTTACATGGGTCCCCTCTTTGGGGATGTATCCACTAGTCTTATCTTGTCTCCTGAACGGAGAAATATCGGTAAGAAATATACCTGAAATGTAGATGAGAAATATACTTGGAAATCATCCAGATATTTCTCATTTCTCATTTCTTATTTAAGACATATCCCATATTCTTCTATATACATGAGAAGCGTATATAGAATAAAATATGAAATATATTTTAAATAAGACATGAGAAATATCTAGATGAATATTCCGAAATAATCGTTGTTTGAGAGATCAGAAGTATACGAATGTAGAAGTATTCGCCTTCCGGAAATATTTGATGATAAGTTGAAAGAAATACCCATTTTTGAATGATAATTCTTGTAGGAGCGTTCAGATTGCCGCAAGAAGTATAAGAGGTATCGCCTTTCAAAAAAGTTCAGTATTCTTCATGAAGTATGAGCCATTTGAAGTATCTATCAATTGTTGCCTTATGTTAAGAAGTACAAGGCATATAACTGGTGAATAATATTATTTATTTTGCGTTAATAAATTATTAAAATGAAATACCTAATTGGCGCGCAGTATTTAGCTCATTTCACAGATAAAAATTTGATTTCTTTATAGCATGCCCCCCAGTGCATCATTATTGGATGGTTGCCGCATCTCTGAAGTGTCCTTCATAGGTATCTTCACACTTCATAAAATGTCTTAAACGTTTCATAGTATTAAATGGATGCAAACTAAAAATGATCTTCATGCTTTTAATTGCATACTATAGTTAAATATAATCAAACAAATTGGAATTTGTTCAGACTAAAAATACATCATATTAATTCAATAGGTTTCTATCATGGATGATTATGCGATTAATTATCATGATGCATGATATCACATGCGATTCAGATACTATTGAAATCATTTGATCAATTCATACTGTATGACAATTTGAAAATTATTTTTAAATTTAAAATTGTTATTTCAAATACGCAATTAATATTATGAACTTTATAATCAAAAATTAAAAAAGATAATGTATATTTATCTTTAAAAATGTTTGTGGATCAACAGATGTCCTCTTTCATCTGTTGAAACTGCGATAATAATTATCTAGCTATAACAATTTAATTTAATTTATTATAATTATTATTGATTATTATTATTATTATTATTTTATTTTTTTAGCTGACTCGGTCTAATTGGTCTTGCTCAACTGAGTTGGATCAAACTCAATGAGTCGACTCACTGGGAAGAAAATTCAACAGAGTCTTATTTGTTTTCTGGCTATGCCAGCCTAATTCAGGCTATTAGAATCTGTCTTTCCCTGCAATTGATGCATTCATTCATTTTATGATAAACACATATTATGTTCATGCCAACACTTATCCATTCTAGTAGAAAACATCACAGAAATCAGTACTTTCTCTAAGTACCATTACTCCTAACAAGTATGAAACATAAACATGCCAACTTATACAGTATGTACATATCATAGATTCATCTAATAAATATTCACATATCATGTTATCATGGTGGATCTGTATACCAATACAAACAGTTGCGATGGTACAGGATTTGCAAGCAAGATGATAACTGAAAATGTATTATCTTAACTAGGGGTGCACAAAGGTCGGTTCGGTTCGGTTTATGGTGGAACCCTGTACATGTACCTCCCCATGGTCGGTTCTCAAATTTTGTACCTGTACCCTGTACCCCGTACCCTGGGTTCGGTTCCTGTCTTGTACCCTGTACCCTGGGTTCGGTTCCGGGTACGTACCATGTACCCTGTTTTTTTTTTTTTTTTTTTTTGCATCTAAAATTTAAATATAAATGTAAATTGTTGAAGTAAAAGAGATAGAAAGTTTAAGTGTTGCTATCATTCCAATCTCATTACGAAATGTATACAGTATTAACTTCCATCAAATAAACAAAAAAAAAGAAAAATAACCAATATAGAGTTAGAATGTAAAGGTTTTAAGGGTTTCATAATGAGATTCAAGAAAGTAAAGATTTCGATGAAATGAATCTAATGAACTTCAAGGATCAAAAGATTCTAGCGCTGGCATAGGACCCAATAACTCTGCAACATCCATTAAGAAATGAATATTATGTTAAAGATTGAATTGATAACTAATAAAGAAAATAAAAAAAAGAAGAAAAAAAATCACATTACCTTCCTCAACATTAGAGTTATTATCTAGTATATAATCATATAAAAGATCAAGAACAATAGGTTTTAGTAACCAACTTTGTAAAAGATCATGGGGAGGTACAGGTACAGGTACAGGGTACAAGGTACAGGTACAGGGGTAGTACCTGTACCTTGTACCCGGTTGTACTCGGTTCCCATTTTTTGTACCCGTACCCTGTACCTTGTACCCTCGGTTCGGTTCTTTTGGGGTACGGTTCCGTCGGTTCCGGTCCGGTTCTTCGGTTCCGGTCGGTTCCTGTGCAGCCCTAATCTTAACTCTCGGGAATAACTTTTTATTTCACCATCCTCGCAAGTCTGTGCCCCAGATTCTCCTATACAATAGCTCCGATTGCAGTTTCAGCTGATGAAAAAAAAATTCAACTGAAGTGCGGATTTCATGGATGCAAATGATGTCTTGTATAGGTGTAACTGGGTAGACTTCAGCAGTTGCTTCACTTACAAAGATTCCAGAATGCTCAAACATGATGACCAATTTTAGATCACGCATCATACAAGCAAATAAGCAAGAATAATGTTGTACTTATCTTCCAGTTGAAGTCTGCAAGTCATTACTGTCCAAAACGATCAGGATTTCTGTCCTGCGAGGTATATTAGTACATGGATACATGCAAGAATGTTCTCTAGCTATACACATCAAGTTTTGATTATCAGGAAAGTTAGCAATAGAAAGCAAGTAAATGAAGACGATGATTACAGTCAATAAGTATGTTTTTGAACAACATATGTATCAACTAGATATTTTCACAAACCAAGGAAATCTCACTTCTCCATTCATATTTACATTACAAGTTACAAAATTGCATCACAGTGAGGCTTATTCAAAGTTATGTTATGTGTAGATAGTCAATCATTCATTCATCAGACAGCAGATTAAGAAGGTAGGTTAACACTCAAGCACGATTTTGCAAACGTGCGAGGGGCATCAGATTGGACTCAATAGCTTGTAGCTCATAAATTGAAAGACCTCATTTAATGGTAGAGGTTACGCACCAAACATGATCTAAAACTGCCATACAAGGTACTAATCACATTTATAATAACATGTTTTTCTACAATACAGATTCAAAAATCTGTAGGAGTGCATGGATTTTACTCACAGGATGATTTAAATTACCTGTTTATAAGCTATAACAGATTTAACAACTCTTATATTCAGTCTTACAGGTATCATTTCTCATGTAAAGTGACTTAACTGCATTCATTAATGGATTAATATTGCTCACTAGGTCTCTAAGATTGAGATTTAAAAGATTGAAAGCAGATACAAGCACTATCAGTTCAATAAAAAACATCTGAAAATGTTGTAGGTTTGGTCACTAGTTGTTGTAACATGTATCAGCTATTTAAAATGTCTGTTAGAGCAGTTAAGAATAACAAACAATACTAAGTACCTAAGCTTTATGAGCTTGAAGTAAAATTTATAACTCGTACTCATGTTTAATCATGTGATAGATTGCAGGGGCTATAGGTCCCTTTCTTTCTTTTTAGAACTTGAAAGCCTGAGATGTAACTTCATCAGCTCATGGATAAGAACTTGCATACAGGTATCTCCTATTCAAGCAGTAATTTTGTAAGGTACAGTAATATGCTAATGTGCATATTTGAGGTAAGATTGATAATGATCATGTATCCTATATGTTTAGAGTTTAGAATAAGATTTTGGCATTTATGCATTTGCTTTAAAGTCTTGTAAAGCAACATTTACTTGCAGTCAGAGTTGGTGATACTTAGCTTTCTGGAAGTAAGACACCAGTTGCGGCACTTGGTTTTGCCTTGTCTTGCTGTAACTCTATGTCTTTTTGCAGGTGAATCAGAATTCCATATTTAAAGTGTCAATCCTGGATCAAAACCAGAAAATGAGTATGCTACATAAATTTCAGTTATAACAGTACATGAAAGTATAAAATGAGATTGAGATTGAATTACACTTAGCTTTGTGTGCAGCTAGCATCCTTGAGGTTATTCACAGCTTAAGTACAAAAAGATTACTAATGGAATCAATTTCATTTGCATATTAAAGTCGCACATTAAGCCTCAGACGTTGAGGCTTACTAAGCTTTATTCATGCACATGTATCATAAGCTAAGCTTAAATGAAAATTAGATTACAACTATCTTTCTGTATTGCATAAAAGTTTGCAGCAATTGATATAACTTAATAGCAGTTGATAGTGTTACAAAAAAGTTACCCTATCAAAATGTTTCCTGCATAAGTGACTATGGGAATAAATTCTGACTTAAGGATTTTAGATCAAGTAACACAGAACAATTTAAAAACTAACAGAGCAGAACTATGAGTTCATGAAAGTAGCTGATTGAACTGATTTTGGATGCATAAGTTATACCAGTTTACATAGGATGAATAAAAAATATCTAAAGTTTAGATTAATGAAGTACAATTGAGACTGCGGTTAAGATGCACAATTCAGATACATGTGAGAGACAATTGTATGCTTTGAGTTATGGAATTGCATTTTTATACTTGAAATTGAGTGTCAACAGTATATTGAGATAAAAACTAGTCTCAAACATATGAAGCTGTGGACTTATAACTATTAAATGGCATAGTAAGTATTTTCTTAAAGATAAACACAATATAATTGTTTTGTAGATCAGATTAAAGGAGCTTTGAAAGCTCTAGGATTAAACTTAACAGTTGACTTGACATTTAGACTCAAGATTTAAGTTTCTGCAGCAAAGCGTAAGCATGAAATTTGAAGTATTTTCAGGAAAAATTAAACTGGAATGCTACAGAACATGTCGCAAGACCCATTTAACAGGCTTTTAACTAGATCATATGAGTTCAAAACATGTTAAATCATGCTTATCAAATACTTTAACAACTTAATTTTTCCCTAGCATTCAAGCAAGATTTCATGGATTAGATGAAACCATTATGTATGATATAGAATGAATATAACAATCAAATATTTGAGGAAAAATAATTTATACTTATCTCTTTTGAGTTTGAATTTAAATGCATAGGGACTACTTATCTGTTCCTGAATTTTATTAGCATTCTTATGCAGAGAGCAATGATGGTTGCAAAATTGGATTTGAATCATGTTGCGGAATTGTGGCATCAGAAGCAAGACTTGTGGATTTCATGCTTCTGATGCTTGCGGAATTTTGCTTCAGAAACTTGCGGAAGTACTGAAGCTGTTGGTTCTGCCTCTGTGATTGATCGTTACTTTCAATTTGGATCATACAAAACTCAATTTCACCACAAATCCATTTAGTATTCATCTCCAATTTTAACTTTTGAATATCAATTTCGTAAACCTGATTTCACTTTAAAATTGGGGAAGAACATTGAAATCCCTAATTTCCAAATTTGAGCAATCTTCAACCTTATTCTGTAATTCTCATCAAACCCTTTTGTTCTCTAATCATCATTAGCTGAATACTCTACTCAATTCCATTTAATCTTCAAATCAGTTGAAATCCCAAATTTTTGATTTCACTCCCAAATCCCTAGCCTTTTGATGTCTTCTCAAATTAATAGCTTCTTGCCTCTTAATCAACATCAGTGATGTTTTTAACAACAATCCTTAATCTCTTTCGACTTTTCTCGACTCAAATCTGATTTTAATTCTCTTGATTTTTCTTCGCAGGTGAAGAATAGAAGAAGAGCAGTAGAAGGTGATGAGGAAATAAAGAAAAGTAAAGTTTTTTCCTTATCCCTTTTCTTCATCTGTAAAACTAACAGATCACAAAGGAAGATGAACCCTTCACGAAAAAGAAAAAGAAAGAGAAGAAAAGAAAAGAAAAACCCACTTGTCTTCCTCCCTTATTTTGTTTCTGGGTTATCTTTATTGTTCTCTCTGGCTCCAATTTCAGAAACCCCTTTGATCTTCATCAACACAGGCAAGATAAATCTTTTGCTACAAATCCCTGTTTCTAGCGCCAAATTGTTTGTACCAAAATTCTCATCAGCACAAAACAACCATTAATAATCAAAAATCAGACCCAAAATTAACAGAAAAAAGAGAAGAAATTCAACACCGATTTAACGTGGTTCAGCCCTTAATGGCCTACGTCCACGGGTAGCGAAATTATGAGGGTTTTTTTATTTATCAATTGTGGTTACAGGTACAAAAGCTCCATTAGAGCTCCCATTTTTCTTACGGTAAGATGAAGTCTTTCTCCCCGGAAGAGGCCGATCCTCTTTTTGTTCTTCCTTCTTTCTTTTTAAACGAAAATCTCATCTGATGTGTCATTTAAATGTGTGTCCATCTGTCCCTTCTTCACTCTTAAATGTTGACACGTGTCGCTCCATCTGTCCATCGGGATTGACTGGATCGGGACAGCATGCTCGGGACATGATGGATCGGGACAGGACAGATCGGGCACCAGCTGGAACGGGACCGGGACGTGATGATGACGTCGCTTCGGGACGTGATGACGTCACTTCGGGACCCGGACGTGATGACGTCGCTTCGGATCGGGACGTGATGATGTCACTTCGGGACCGGGACGTGATGACGTCACTTCGGGATAGGATAGCATCGGGACAAGCTGGAACGTTCTGGATGATGACGTTGCTTCGGGATCGGGACGTGATGACGTCACTTCGGGATTGGGACGTGAATGATGACGTTGCTTCGAGAAATGATGACGTCGCATCGGGCCAAATTAGGCTTCGGACTTGATGACGTCATTTCGGGCAAATATCATTTGTCCCCAACAACCACTAACAAGATCCCACAAATCTTGGCCTTGCAGATAAGCTTCCATACACGAACTCCAATACTTGTAGTTACTACCTATAAGATTCTCCACACATGCTTGAGAAGAATTACCACCATTCATCTTAACAAACAAGAACAAAAAAACTAGACTTCTTTTTCAGGACTTATAGAATTTTAGAATACCTATTTATAATAACCGCAATCGCACAACATCTACAATGTAGAAACGGAAAATATGAATCGAACCCACAGAAAGTGGGAAAATATTGCAATTAATGTTCCTAATCGACTAACCAGTCAAGATATGAATTTTTGATTTAAAAGAATAATAACAAAGAACACAAACTAAACTAATAAAATAATTCAAATAAGAGAGTCGGTAATCATGGTTCATAGTATCCACCACTATTTTTATTTTATTACTGAAGTGAAACATAATCCTGAATATTAATTTATTGTCCGTTCTATCGACATCACCTATTATATGTATTAGAGTCGCAAATATCACTGGAACACCCTAAGCATGTCACATCAAAATACTAAACCCGAGCATGCACCATCAGATTGTATTAGTGAGAAAATTATATAAAACTAAATATAGGTTCACAAATAATACCTGACTATTCTAAGCATAGTCCATTAAAGGATTTAACCCAAGCATGAAATATCAAATAAGTAGATAAAAATATATATACGATCCTTTTAATTAGGCGCATAGGTTACTGTACTGTACATAACCGGTGAAGCAACAACTAATTTTAACATTAAATCAATAAACAAAATCAAAAATTAATCTATTCAAATTATAATAATATATTATTAAATTATTCAATTTAATTGGTCTAGTATTCAAAGTGATTTCAACATAAAACTTTAGTTACAAAGCTTAACAAGATATGATTATAGATTTCTCAAATATCCATAAAAATAAATAACATAAATAAAAAGGACCAAACAATTGTTGACGCCCACCCAACAGCCACCCAAAGAAAACAAAATCTCTTCATCTTCTCGCCTCCCTTTCACGTCTGTTCAACTTCTCCTCTTTCTCGTTTACAGCCGTAAAATCAGAAAAGAGTCCTTCTTCGCTCAGTTTTCCGTGTCTGTCTTAGTATGCCACCTTCATCCGCTAACCCAAACTCCACCGAAAACCTCCCCTCTCTTCTGTTCAATCTCTCCGTCCATCCCTCTTCTTCTCTTTCCCTTTCTTTTTATACTCCTCTTCACGTGATCTTTTCTGACCTCCTCTTTGGTGACGTCCCACCTTGCTGTCTCTTTAGAAAATTGAAAACCTCATCCCTTCCAAAGTTGCCACATCACCTCACTCCATCTATCGGTCAACCATTCTATCAGACCGGTCTTCCTCTATTTCTTAATATCACCGACCAGACTCACTCACTATATCGCTCCGCCTACCATCCTAGCCTCCCTGTCAGGCGTACTTTCTTTCACATGTCTACCTACTGCCAACTCTTTCCCGCGTGCTCACTTCAATTCTATCTCATGAAGTACTCTTTTGTGGCCGTCAAACCTAGCCTTTCTTTCCTCACTCTCAAAATAAGTCTTACACCACCTACTACTCTCTTTGTTTGTGGCACCCCAAAGGCAGAAACTTGATAAATACGAGCACTAGTTTGCGTGGCATCACACACCACAGTTAGTGAATGCTTCAGTAACACATCACCATATGAAGAAGGCACAACACCCCGTTATGTAGATGGCTTTTCACTGTCGACCACTTCCCAATTACCAATATTATCTCTTTAGCCACAATTTATTTATAACTGTTAATTTTATATATACAACCTAAATAATATAAAAACCTATTAAATTAGAATAAATATAATCACTAATAAATATAAATAAGATGGTAAATATAAATAAATTAATTGCCCATCATAATTTTTATCAAGCAGATTTTACTCAACCTACTCTGATACCATAACACAAATAATGTTGTGACCTGCTACCCAATTCAGATCACATAAAGACAAGAATCAATGAGAAAGAACACAATAGAACTTTACTGAAAGTCACTTCTCATAAACTAGCTCTTATTATTGTTGTAAGTTTCTTACTAGGCCTTATATAGGCTTCAATAAACTTGAAAAAGAAAATCAATAAAACTAAGAAATAAACCAAAAAACAGAAAAACGAAATCCTAAATTGAGAAGCAACTAGAATTAGGAAACAAATTAACTTATGTCGGTAGGAAAGCTTACACACTTAGATACGTAAGAGGCACTAATTTTCCACATGTCTAGTCTACTAAGTTGTAGTTATATCAATAGCTATAGGGGAATGCTTCAAAAAAAATAGCTATAGAGAAGTCAACTTTTATGCTGACAGTCTGGCTAGCTATTGAAAAATTAACTATTCTACTGGGTAAGCTGGGTGTTAGTCTTCGTAGAAGTGAAAATCTAATTGGGGATTTTTCAAAATGCCCCTATTTTGATAATCAGTAAAATAAAATGACCCTGTTTTTTAAAACTTTCTAAAATACCCATGTTTGACCTTTTTCATTCGGTTTTTTTTAAAGGATAATGTCGTTAACTACTAGATATGGTTTTCTCTCACTTGGTAGATGACAAAATAAACCATGAACTGGCTGACTTTTAACGAGCTGGCTAGGATAAGTTTTAACGAGTTGGCTAGGACCAATTTTACACGAGTAGTTAGTGGTTCCCCAAATTGAATCCCTACAAAATCCAGTTATCAGTGATGAAGATTTGATTTTGAAAGAAAATTTGAACCCTAATTATTTTATGGCATAACAATATTAAAAAAGCCCTCGTAGAAAACTCAACATACCATGGCGAAATCTGATATTAAGACATCAAATTTATTTTGTTCCTGTGAGACATTGTCTTTATCTTCATCCCCAAATTGTAACTCCCAAAACCCTAATCGAACCCATATGAAAAACTAGCTATAATCAAAGTTGCAACATCACTCAATAAATTAGTAAAAATACCATATTTATGTATCAAATCTCTAGTTGTATTTAAATTTCTATAAATCAGTTTAGAAAGAAATAGAAGATAAAACCCCTAAAATTAAATCAACATTTCCACTAACCATTCAATAAATTAGCATTAATTAAACCTTAATAAAAAACAACCAATATATCAAAATTGTTGGAGTTAAATCTATGCTTCCATATCAATACCACATAATCACCAACTCTAGCACAAAATTCCTTTACAATTCCTTCGTGCTTGAATCAATTGTTTGAATAAACTTGGACTAAAAACAGACTTCCTCCATGAAGAAATCTTCAAATTTTTGCAAACAAATTCAAACCTAGATCAACTGTGTATTTTCTTCTTTATTTTTTCTTTTTTAAAAAAGAGTTTCCAAGAATGAATTTTTAGGGTTTCATTGTAGTCCCAATTTTAACCAACGTTGAAACCATAAAAATCCAACCTAGAAATCCTAATTAAAATCCTGTGCAGTTTCTGGTATTGAATTAATTAAAAATGATAAAAAGGAAACGAAGAAAGTGCAGAAGAATCAAAAGCAGAAAGGAAGAAGATCTGTTAGTGAAAGAAATAAAGAGACAAAATAAATCGAGGAGGCGGTGGCTTTGGCAGGAGATAAGTTTCTACTTTATTTTCAAAAATAAAATAAATCCTATAGTATAATTTAAGGATTTGATAAAAATATTAAGGTAATTACACCACTAAATATCATCTTATCTAGTGAGAAATTGACTTAGTTAACGAAAATATAACCATTTCAATGGACCCAGATGAAAAAGTTAACAAATAGGGTATCTTAGAAATATTGAAAAAAACGGAGGCATTTTAGTATGTTGGTTGTTAATTCGGGGGCATGTTTTAGTAATTTCCAAAAAAAATTATGTGTATAGGCTAAGTTTTTTTTCCAATTCGGAAATCCCAGATAAATCTTACTTTAGATTTAATTAACTTTTTGTAAGGTGGAGGCCTGGAATTATAAAGGCAATCACCATTGATTATCTGTTTTGTATTCTTTTTGGTTTCTTAATAAAATTCGTCTTATAAAGCAAGCAAAAAAAAGTGGAAACCCACGAAACTCTAAAAAGTATAAATTAAAAAAATAGATGTTCTAGGCTTTGCTACTAAATCATCAAACATGGATGTTTTTACAATGGTAGTAGTAACGAAACACCCCTAGAGTTGCACCCTTTTATAAATACCCTCTTAACTTAAAAAATACCCCCACCTTCTAGAATTTTTGTTTTTCGTCCTAAAATTTTACTAAAATACCCTTCAAATAAATATCTTAATATTTACGAGAATACATATAATGTGAGTACTTTTCGTAACTGTGTCTCTAAATATCATAATTTTACCCTCATCATCCCCCCCCATAATATCAGATTTATTCCTCATCAGCCACCATCACTGCAACAAATTTATTCCTTCACCACCACCCTATTGTTGTATCCTAATCTTTGGCATCATTACCACTTTTTCCACCACCACCATCACCACCACAACAGATCTATCCCTCATCCATTACCACCACCTTATTGTTGTATCCTAATCTTTACCACCTCCGCCACCACCTATGCCCTGTAGTTTTATCTTAATCTTTCCCACCATCATAATTTTCGCCACCACCACCACAACAGATCTATCCCTCCTCCGCCACTACTAACACCACCCTATTGTTGTATCATAATCTTTACCACTACCACCACCTTTTCTACCACCACTAACACAACACTATCACTCAAATACAAATACAAATACCACCACCACCATACCGTTACATTCTAATCTCTACCACCATCTCCACCTCCGCCACCACCAAGTTGGCTCTGGACTAGGGTGTCAACAAGCTCAAGTTGACTCCAGAAGTGGAGTAAAAAAGCCCAAGTTAACATCAAGACTGAAGTCCAGAAATATGTTAGCTTTAAATTATGATGTCAACAAGGTAAAGTTGACTCCAAAAATAGAGTCAAGAAGCCTAAGTTGACACCAAAATTAAAGTCCAAAAACATATTGGCTCCAGACTATGGTATCAAAAAGCTCAAGTTAACTCAAAAAGTGGAGTCAAGAAGCCGAAGTTGACACCAAAACTGGAGTCCAAGAACATGTTGGCTCCAAATTATAGTGTCAATAAGCTCAAGTTGACGCCATTAGTGGAGTCAAGATACCCAAGTTGACATCAAAACTGGAGTCCAGGAACATGTTTGCTCCATATTATGGTGTCAACAAAATCAAGTTGACTCCAGAATAAGGTGTCAACTAGCAATAAGTTGTCTCCATAAATTCTTCTTCTTCTTCTTCTTGAATAAACTTTAATAAATGATTCATTAATCTTCAACTATTTATATAACGGACTTCAACTTGATTCAAAATCAATCAATAAATTAGGTCTTCAACTTGTATCAATCCAATGCACACATCTTCAAAATAAAAAATAATAATCAGACTTTGTAACCTAAAAATCAGATTAATTAAATGAAAAATGATTAAATGAGTTACTCTAAATCGATCATAATCGAAAAGTACCAAAAAAGTGAATCCTAAATCTCTGATCTGAAATGCTTGGTTTATGATTTGATTTTTGATTTCAAATTTGTACACGAATAAAAAGAAGATGAATCAGTATGAAAAAGTTGTATTTCGAACATCTAAATCATAACACTAGATTCTGTTTTTAATGTTAGTTTGTAATTTGATTTCAGTTGTTCTTCAAAAAATGCTCGTTCAATTTTTTAGATGTTGGTAAGAGGGAGAAATGTTTTTATATCTCAATTGTTTCTTTTTTTTTGTAAGAAAATTTTTGAGACACCAATTATAAGATAAGGGTGATTTTGGTATTAAGAAAAATCAATTTTCCTTAAAAGCCGGTCCACTTAAAATACCCCTTGGTGGGTAATTTTCCAATGTCCACCAAAGTGAGGGGGTATTTGCGTTAGAGCATCACTCGGTTGAACCTACAAGTATTGGTATACCGAGCTTGTAGTCAATGTTAGATAACCAAAACTATTTCTTGATTTATCGTCTACTAAAATCAATCTCGGACTAGGATTGCATTTAGGTAGTAGTATCAGAAATCACTGAATACCTTTGGGATTGAAAACTGAAGATCACATGAAGACATCAACGAGAACTTCAACAACAAAGGTATGTGAAAACTGATTTCTTTTGTATTTTTATTTATTCTACTTTTTTATCTATCCAAAAAAAGTACTCACTCTTTAGAACAATACTTGTGATGGTAACTATACACTTGTGTATATACCCGAGGAGTTTTTATGTATGAAATATCGGTTGATATGAACCACTTGTATCCAACTATTTTGGGCACATCTTTTTTCTGACTGTTTTGCTCATAACTTCCTTATACGAACTCGGAATACACTCATTCTTTTTGCGTTGGATTCGTCTTTCAATTATCTACAAGATGGTGATATGAAATTTTGGATTTGAACGAGTTGAACTTGGTATTTGGACACTCACTTCTTAGATATTTTTTCACTCTTATTGGGATGAATCACTTAATAAAAACAAATAAAAGAAAACAAGAATAGTAATAAGCAATATGCAAGAATTATAACAAATATTAGTACGGGTTTGACACTAAAATCATGTAAATTATGCACTTATCAAGACAGTAAAAAAAAGAAAAAAAAGGCAAAAAACTAAAGCTAAGTGGTAAGAGATTAATTAATATGAGGAAGAGTTGAAGTATCATTCTCATCATCGTCATCCCTGCTAGACCAGCTACTTTGAGAGGAACCAACATAGTAGTTGAAAACTCCAGCTCCAACAACTATGAAATGAAAAACGCAGGAATTTAGAAATAAATAAAGATGGAAAATGTAAAAGAAACGTAATATCTAAGCAATAGAAAGAGGATATGTGCATATAAAGAATCACCACCCTGAACAAAATACTTTGAGGTGGGAATTCTTGTTAATTTCAGCAAGGTAATCACTCGATTTATCTTGATGTTTCCTCATATGAGCCCTAGCAACTTGACAATCATGGATGATGACTTTAATCTTCTACTTGGGAGCTTGATTTTCTTTATTAACTTTAATCAGCTCATCTTTAATAACTTCAAATTAACATTTTAGAACCTGACCTACATCTGACATAGATTCAACTTTTGATACTTCATCCTTAGTTAATTTGAGAGATTCTATAAGAGATTTGATTCTAGTCTCAAAGACCAGAATTTGATCATCTTTCACAGACATATTTTTCTTTTGCTTCTCGCAAAGTGACTTAGAAACTTGAAGTTGTGACTAGAACTCTGCACAACCATCATTATCATCCAAAACAGGAATAGGAAAACTACCAAAAAGAGTCCGGTAGAAAAATAAGAATCGAAAAAGCTGAGACTGATTCATAAAACTAAAAATTTACCTTGATATAGTAACTACCAATTCGATGCTTCATATCATCGATATCAAGATTACCCATTGCAATAAGTTCATTAATCCGAGGAAGATTTTCGAAAGCCTTAAGCCCGAGATTCTCATCACACCCTGGAGTAGTACAGTTAAACTAACCATTCCAAAAGTGATCTTGGTTAGCTTGATGATCAAAATAATTAATGTGTTGCGTCTGGAAATCCAAGCCATCATCTACAGAAGTGGGAGATGACTTTCTCTTGTGAGACTTCTTTGGATCAGTCTGAGCAGCATAAGTGTCTTTCCTCATGAAATTAACTTGAGAAACACTAAAATTGGCTTTCCTAGCATCTTCCATGAATCCGCCCTTCTCACTAATCAAGTGACTAACTAGCTTTACCGATAGAAGATGAAGTAGCATCGGTATCTATATCTTTGTTCTTTAATGACATTTAAGAAGATCAAGAAAATTTTCAACTCCAGGAACATTGGTTTTAACCTGAACTTTCTATTTATCGAAACCATCTTTAGAAGAGGGTTTAGAAACGGTCCTTGAAAACTGTAGATGGTGGATTTTTAACAAAGGGCAGAATTGTAAAATCGTCCACTGCCGAGCTGCAGAAACATAAAAGTATCCATGCATATTCATGAATTCCTATCAAAACAAGAAACATTGTATTTCTACTTATAATACGCAGGAGAATTAAGAATACAATCCTTACAAATAACAACAAGCATTTTATACTGATCATGTAGTCTCTCTAATATATATTCATGAGTACAATATGACTCAGTATCCATCTATGTATGAAATTCATTTAATAGTATTGGTGCTTGCTGCAGTACTCCCAGATATTCTATAATCTCTACTTATTAAATCTCAAGCTCCTAAATGGATTGCCTACTAGTATAGAGCAACTTGAGTCTTCTCTAGTGTTATTCCTTGATCTTGTTCTGTATCCAATGTCTTCTCTAGTGCTATTCCTAGAGTTTGTTCTGTATCCAATGTTGATACTCAAATTCTTGTTTAAACAATATCAATTTACTATTATACGCATATTCTGGGAATATCTGATGCCCGATCCTCGAAGACGCATCCTATATTAATACCCAACTTTCGAAAACACATTTCAGTTTGATGTTCGTCCCTCAAGGACACGTCACTACTTCACGACAGTTCCTCCGGAACGCGTCTCACTCTGGTACCAGGGAAGTACCTTCACTCTAGTACCAATCCGTTAAGGGAAGTACCTTCCCTCTGGTACTAGTCCGTTCAGGAAAGTACATTCCTTATGGTACTAGTCCGTTCAGGGAAGTACCTTCACTATGGTACCATAGAAGTACCTTCCCTCTCTTACCACTCCGTTCAAGGAAGTACCTTTCCTCTGGTACTAGTCTGAACTTCAATCTGATACATCCTCAAATTTACGCCATGCTACTCCTAAGCTAGTACATGACCAATAAACTTATTATTTTACTAGACTTGACACTAATCAGTCTACCTATCAACTTAGTGAACCGAGCGACTTGCCTCACTAATTTAACAAAGTCACTGACTTAACTTAATCAAATAGTAGTCCATGACTCCAAAATTTTCTACAAGATATCAAATACAACACATGGGGGGATTCTTATTGGGTATTGGTCCGGCAGTCTAGTGCATCGTACGTTATGGAAACACATCCATTAACAAGAAGGTAACAAGTAGTGGGACGGTTACATAGCAGTTGATAGGACTAGGAGTAGTGGTCACATAGGTCCTCCCTATTTTTTGGACATAACTCCACTACAATCTCCACAATCGTCACTTCTCCATCTCTCTCTAACTTCCACTACTTACGAGAAATTAGTGTGTCTCATCTGAAAATATAAATAGATGGTCTCATCAGAATTTAATCACATAGATAATCCATTCTTAAACTACACACTACCATTTTCATCACATAGTGATTTCTCAACCTTCTTTGATTTCCTCCCCTAAGATCAACCCATCATCTCCACATTTGTGATTGAAGCAGGACTTGAAGGGACATTTCTTGGTTTAGGCTTTTCCTGTTCGATTTTGATCTCTCAAACCTACTGAAAGTACTCTTTTGCAATAAATTTTTTTTCACCCTAAAACAATTGGTGACCACAATGGGAGATCGACCTCTCAATTACAAAATTCAATTTTGAATCATTCAAAAATGGCGGATCTTAGGTTCCGGTAATGCTGGAGGTGATGACTCCGGAGTCACCCATGACCCTCTTCAAACCAACTTCGCTACTGACTCCAACACCACACCTCCTCCTGGTGACACGACTGCTGAAAACACCAAGAACACCTAAATGCCGCTCAACATTATTGATCTGATGCGGAGACAGAAGGTTCTTGCTAGAACACAAGAAGACATAACTACCACTCAGAAAGAGGTACTCACTTGTCTCAAAAACCTAACAGAACAAATTTCTCCAGAACCAATCTGTTACCAGTTGCAGCAATCAACGATTCCAAGCCTACCGACGTCAACAACACCAGAATCAACATTCAAGACTATGATGCGATCCTTATTCAAAGAGAACAACCAAGGAGCCAGCAATCCATCCTTGTCACCCATAAAGATCTGGAGAGACCCTTACAATTTATAGGCAATGAGTGTCCAGTTCCACTATATCGGCACCAACTTTTTTACTTTCTCGCAATCCAAAAGACCATTTCACCAGGGGATATATCTCTCCCTATTTTCCCTTTATGATGGGGACAAAAAAAATGCTCAGATTTGAAAAGATTGTTCCAGATAGAAGACGAATATCCTGGTGACTACATATGTCGATTCAGGGTCAAAAAGTCGTAGAGATATATGTTGGAGCAATCATCTGGTCAGTAGGAAATACGACATCCAATCATCCATGAGGCACTGTCAGTAGTGAAGGGGCCAAAAGGAAAGCTCTGTTTCAACAAGATCCACGAACTAAGCGTCTCCTTTCAGAACCATCCAAATCCCAGTGCCAACCCAGAGAATGACATGTCCCTCAAGGACGCGTTACTACTCCCTGACCCATCCATCAGAGACGCGCCTCACTCTAGTACCCGTTCCTCAATGATGCATCACCAATCTTGCCCAGAGCCATCCCTTCCCTGGGTCAACGCCAACATCCATAGAGCGTCCTTAATGACGTGTCATTACATCTTGGGTATGTGCTAGCCTCTCTCTGGGTCAGCGCCAACCCCTATGAAGCGTACCCAAAGAAACATCATTACATCCCTTCCCCGCCTCTTCAAGAACATATGTTGTAAGATCCAACTCCTGAAAAAACCTTTCAACCTCACCTCTAGCCTTGATCACTGCATCTAACAATGCAAATACTCTTACTTCAGCAAGACGCTCCTATACATCTCACAAATGACGACAAATACATATAATGTCAAGATCAGAATTCTCAGCTTCATCTACAGCTTCCTTCCATTCTTTGAGGACGACTCCAGAGACTTCATTCCAAGGAAGAAAGATTATTTCATATCATTGTAAACATATGGAATGATGAAGCCTCCAACCCACGAGTACTCAGAGAAAATTCTATCAAAGTGAATATCGACGGTAACATCTGCATTAGGGTATTTAGTTGGGACACTCTTTGTTACACTGTTGTTCCACATATCAACGTCATTTAAAGCATCGTCATCAACAAGTATACGAGAGGGAGTTCTCTTATGATTTTCATCTTGAGATAGGGCCTTATCCACATAAAAATCAATGGTAACTCTTGTTCCTTTATTAGCAAGCTCAACTCTATGATTTTGGTCATTCCACCCTAAAATTAGAGAGGTTACAGACATAAAATTCTTGAACATGGATCATAAAACTCACTATTCACACTCATAAATGTCATATACATTCATTATAAAATATTATTTAAAGTATTATATGGTCTGAACCCATTACAAGATGTTTCAAAAAAATTGCCTTAGAAACCGTTTACACTTCCTTCTGGAAACTCTGAATCTGGCAACAATCGGTAAGGAATCTGAGCATGAGTCATATGTAAAAAGTTCCGTATAGATGTCTACTACAACATACATACAGGGTGAATTAATCAAATAAACGAGCTAAGATTTATGACCGAAATGGTGAGCGACATCACGTCTGAAAATTGTCAGAATTTTCCTGGATACTTCTAGAATTTTACTGTTGGGTCGTTTTGACACCCCGGAAAAGTTCAAAACATGGATTTTTCCTATGCACGACGTAGGAAATTGTTTTCTAATAAATATAGAGGGGCAATCATCAAAAACGGAGGTCATATGAAGATTCTATAGCGTTTTCCCAAGCACTATACTTCTGAAATTTTCTAGTGATGAAAATCTGTAAATTCTTTGCAAATTCGAGCATAGTTATGTGTATATGAGAAGTTTGAAAAATTCACATGATTTACTATGATCATAAAGAAAAGAAAACTTAATTGAGGCGGATCCAAGCTAACGGATGAGTCTGGTGTTACTTCATCTCTATTGCTTACTTCTCCACCAACATCAACGGGGCAGATTCTTCACAAAGTTCGTCAGTACGAGACGATTCTTCAAGCTTTTCATCCTCATACTTGTCTTCGTCCTCTATATTCACGGTGTCTCACGAAGCCTCAAAAGCATCAATATGGAAGAATTATTCACGGTCCTTTTCTTACATACTGGGGACTGTCAACAACATTAGGAATAGTGTCCACTCGAGGGCGCACCACAGCACATGTTGTAAGAAATAAACCAATTAGTGAAGTCATGGTAGTCATGCTTTGAGTCAAGAAGATTAAAGAATAATGGATTTGTATCTCTATATCCCAGACGGCAACGATGACTTCAACCTCAATTCAGATACTCGCCCCCAGTCCCAGTGCTTCACCGACGATAAAGGACGACTCTAATTTTCATGACTTCCCTTGCCCTGTCAAATTCCTGGAAGCATGGACCTATGACGACACCGTAAAATTATCTTCTGCGAATCCAAGTAAGCTACACTTGGGGACTGAAGTTTCCTTCAATTTTGAAGATTCAACACAGTCACATCCTTCACTTTGAAGGTCTGATCAACAACGGTACTAGCAAAAAAACCGTATACATCAAAATTCACACCCTCACAACAAGGTAACACCCGCACCCTCATCTGTTCTATTTTTGCCTCTTCTGCAATAGAGCCTCATCACTTGTAGGGGGATAAATACTGGGGATAACTCATTACACCGCTCAGGTGAGCATGAAACCTCAATATTCTTTATGTAGACACCTGAAGTATATGCAACATAAATCACCGGTGGATGCAATGAACCTATTCAACACGTGTTACTTTGTCTAGTAAATGAACACCTCTTGATTGTTCTGTACTTGGGGACTTGATTCGTTAGAAAAATCAATCCAAATCCATTTCAACAAAAGTGATCAACAAAACCAAATCAATAAAAACAAAGTCATAGAAAAAACCTCTCTACATCAGTACCCCACACGACTAGAAAGCATCCTCCTCTTACCTGATCACGTCCAGAACGGTGACTTCATCCTTATTGCTGCTACTTACTTCAACCACATGATTCTACTATTGGACACGCATCGAACTTGGAATTCTCAAAGTGATGTCGTCAAGTCCTTTCATTATTAGAGCAAAACCTCATGGAAAAAACCCATGGTCATGATATTCATCTCATCCATTACAGGTAATGAGGAAGCCACAACCATCTCCATCTCAAAATGAACATCCAATGGCACAGTCACCTCAGATTCGGGCTTCTCCTCTCAACTTCCACAATATTGGTTTACAAGTTACTGGTCAGGGATCCAGTGATATGCTTTCCATGAAAAAAATAAATTTTCACATTGTTCCTCCTCCAGTGCAAACCCTATCTCCTCCAGTGTGCACGCCCTGCACCTCCAGCACACACCTTCTTCTCCAGCACTAACTCTTACCACAGAATAAGGAATTTTCATCGAAGTTGAAGTTTCTCACAAAAGCTGAGATACTATTCGCAGATCTAGCATCCTCATGAAGACAACATATTTACTACGACAACATCTCACAGCGCCATCTCCCAACAACAGTCATGTATGCTTATCAACTTCATCGTTGTTACTCCTACTATTACCTCTTCATTCTACAAACTCATAAATCGACAACAATTAGTAAGGAATGGGGCAAAGCATCCTTCATAATATGTGTTCATCTATGTACTGCTACAACATACCAAAAGGGCATATCAATCAGAGAAATGAGCTCAGAGATATGGCTCTTACACTAAAGTCTACAAAATCTGAAAAATCCACACGGGATTACTAATCACAAATATTTACGCATCGTTGGTTGACCTAAAAAACTACGAATCGAGTGATTGTTTTTGCATATGATAAATTGTTTTCTTGGATTCAAAAGTTGGGGTCAAACATCAAAATCCAATATCGTATGAAACTTTGGCATCTTCCGGGGTGAATGATGTGCAAACTAGGGTTTCCACACGGGATTTAGAAGACTCAGCTTTACAGAGGCCTCATCCGCCCTTGGACTTCATCTTCTCAGAAATACTATCATCTCAGGTCCCATTGCATCTCCCAAGAATATCTCACCACGCTAGAAGGCGTCATCAACCTTGTATCAACAATGCTCCACTGTTGTGACCATGTCGTCCCAACTTCTGATGATGTTGCCCTGTTGTTCAATGTTTCCGCTGATACAAGATCAACCCAATGAAATATTTTGTACCTAAACAATTGATATGTTCAATTTTACGACAAGAGCACTGGAGTCTACCGCCAACTCCACCTGCAGTTTTGATCTACCATCAATTTCTTCTGCCAGTTTCCACTATCTCCAAATTTGATGCTACTAACTACAACTCAAAGCATCATCTCCCGACGTCCTATCTCTCATCTACTTCCTCCTTACTGATGCTTCTACTAGCACTTGTCATTGCATACTCAAAACCCAAGCACTAGCGTCTACTACTTGCTCACAAGAAAGCTTAAGTCTAAGGACCAGGTCTGCATCAAAGATATTGCCCGGAGGAGACAAAGCTAAGTACATCTCCTTCCACTCTTAAATTTCTGACAATATATAATTATTAAAGAGTATATTGTCACCGTCTAGTTCTTACTGCGCAACATTACTGTTCCTCACTAAGAAGGGGACTTAATGTAGATGGTGGACTTTTGACTAGGGCTAGAATTGTAAAATCGTTCACTACCGAGCACCAGAAACATAGAAATATCCGCGCATATTCTTACTTATACTCCGCAAGAGAATTAAGAATACAGTCCTTACAAATAGCAACATGCATTCTATACTAATCATGTAGTCTCTCTAATATATAATCATGATTACTGTATGACTCAGTATCCATCTATATATGAAAATCTTATAATAGTACGGGTGCTTTCTGCAATACTCCCAACTATTGTATAATCTATATATAATAAATCTCAAGCTCCTAGATGGATTGCCCACTAGTATAGAGTAACTTGAGTCTTCTCTAGTGTTATTCCTAGAGCTTGTTCAGTATCCAATGTATTCTCTAGTGCTATTCCTAGAGCTTGTTTTGTATCCAATGTTGATACCCAAATTTTTATTTAAACAATATCGATTTAGTATTATACGCATATTCTGGGAATATCTGATGCCTGATCCTCGAAGTCGCATCCTAGCTTAATGCCCTGCTTTCGAAAACACATTTCAGTCTGATGTTCGTTCCTCGAGGACGCGTCACTACTTCAAGACAAACCCTCAGGGACGCGTCTCACTCTAGTACCAGGGAAGTACCTTCAATCTGGTACCAATCCATTCAGGGAAATAAATTCCTTCTGGTACTAGTCCGTTCAGGGAAGTACCTTTTCTATGGTACAAGTCCGTTCAGGGAAGTACCTTCACTCTGGTACCAGGTAAGTACCTTCCTTCTGGTACCACTCTGTCCAGGGAAGTACCTTCCTTCTGGTACCACTCCGTTCAGGGAAGTACCTAGTCCGTTCAGGAATATTCCTGAACTTCAATATGATACGTCTTCAAGGACGCGCTTGAATTTCAACCTGATCCATCCCCAAGGACGCGACCAGCCCTCTTCTCATGGCGCTAGCTCAGGCTAGCGCCAACCTCTCTCAAATGCGTTCCTAGGGCACGTCACTACTTTGGCGCTGGCATTATACCAGCGCCAGCCCTATATGGGTCTTCATCAAACCTTCTTTGCATGTCCTTGAGTGAGTCATTTCTGGTCCTTGGGAACTTTTATGTAATCGTGGTTTCGAACACTCGCAAATTTATGCCATGCTACTCGTAATCTAGTACATGACCATTAAACTTATTATTTTACTAGACTCGTCACTGATCAGTCTACCTATCAACTTAGTGAACTGAGAGACTTGCCTCACTAATTTAACAAGTCACTGACTTGACTTAATCAAATAGTAGTCCATGACTCCACTATATTCTATGAGATATCAAATACAACACATAGGGGGATTCTCATTGGGTATTGATCTAGCGGTCTAGGGTATCGTGTGTTGTGGCAACACATCCAAGAAAAAGAAGGTAACAAGTAGTGGGACGGTTACTAAGCAGTTGAGAGGACGAGGAGTAGTGGTCATACAGGTCCTCCCTATTTTTCGGACATGACTCCACTACAATCTCCATAATCATCACTTATCCATCTCTCCCTAACTTCCACCACTTACGAGAAATCAGTTTGTCTTCTTTGAAACTATAAATAAATGGTCTTATCTATTCAAAGTAACTAACTAGGAGAGAATCAGATATTTGTCACAGAGATAATCCATTCTTAAACTACACACTACTATTTTTATCACACGTTGATTTCTCAACTTTCTTTGTCTCGGGGGGGGCGGCCCCCAAAGATCAACCCATCGTCTCCACCTTTGTATTGAAACAGGACTAGAACGACCATTTCTTGGTTTAGGCTTGTCATGTTCGATTTTGATCTCTCGAACCTACTGAAAATACTCTTTTGCAGTACATTTGTTTTCATTCTAAAACAAAAACCTAAAAAAATAATCATCATCACTGTTGTGCAAAAATATTTACCCCAACATTCCTCGAGATGATGATGAATTGATTGAACCTCCGTCGTAGATTGCATTTCTCCAAAATTTATTGATAAAAGATATAATTATTGATTGAAAGTCGTGGTTGTTGATGCTAAGGTGGAGAGTACCTGCAAAGACACTCCGACACTCAAGTAAGAAAAAGCTCTATGCAGTTGTGTAGAGGAGAAAATGAATAGAAATTATGTACCTTTTGAGTTGGATTTCAGCCTCTATTTATAAGTAGAAACCAAATCTAGTTGTAGTTATCCCAAATAACCACCTATATTTCAGTTATCCTAAATAACCACCTGGATTTGTACTTATCCCTTAATATTTGTTTCTATCATGGAAAATCCATGTCTATCTTCTCAATATTTGTATCTATCTTGGAAGATCTATCTATATAAGATTTGTAGATATCCCTTGAAGATTTCTATTTATCTTAAATTCACATCCAAAATAAGCCAATGGGCTTCTGAAATATGCCAAGTGGGTTTTTATAATAAACTTAATGGGCTTCTGTATTAATCCAAGTAGCTTCTATGATAAGCTGAACTGGGCACCAAAATAAGCCAAATGGGTTTCAATAACAAACCGAATGATCATCCATATTAAGCCAAATAGCTTCCATAATA